>JAJQKJ010001673.1:0-51491 GCA_029574335.1 Rana kukunoris
CCAAGGTGGGCAAATCAGACAGGCAGGGGGTGAAGCTGAATGAGACATTGGTGATTACAGACAAGAACTGCGCATGCACCAGGATTAACATGATCGTGTCTCCTCTGAGCTGGCATCAGTGGCGGCTGGTGATCAATATTTTGGGTGGAGGCAGAAAACAAACCTGCCCCCCCTCATGCGGAGACGGTCATCAGCGATCAGTGGCCTTACCTTAAAGCAGAGTTCCACCCAAAAATGGAACTTCCGCTTTTTCGGAGCCCTTCCCCCTCTGGTGTCACATTTGGCAACTTTCAGGGGGAGGGGGGAGCAGATACCTGCACAATGTAGGTATTTTGCTCCCACTTACGGGCATAGATACCCAAGTAGACATGTGCAATTTTTTAAGTTACGAATACGTTTTCCGTCATTATTCGTTATTTTCGCTGATTCGTTAACCTACGAATGAACGAAAGTTTTAGCGCAAATAATAACGAATAACGATATTTCCAAAATGAACGAATATGGAAAACTACGAAGATACGAAACTACTAAATGTAAAAGAACCACACAACGAAAGAAAAAAGAAACGAAAACATAGAAATAACGAAAATACCGAACACCCAAAAAAAAAATCATGATTACGAAAAATAAACGAAAATGCAAACTTACGAAAAGAAAACAACCGAAAAGCCGAACAAAGAATAAAAAACGAAAAACAAAACTAACGAAAAATAAATTACGAATCTTCGGAAAACGGAAATGAAAACAACAATTATACAAAATAATGCAAATTCACTTTCATTAGTACTGTGACCAATAGCCACTCAGCGCTGTCCCTCCCCTGAAGAGGTTTGTTCCTTCCCCCCAATGAGCTTCTTTCTTCTTATTACCTAGTGGCTCCTTGACCGTGTGTCTTTATCTGTGTTAGACTGCAGATAGGGTGTGTTTGGGTAGGTTGCACCGGTTTTGTGGATCGGTCAAGTCAATCGCAGTAAAGTACGATTTACAAAATTACGAGGAGTAGTGTGTCGAATAAACGTAAAATGTATTTTAACAGAATTACGAATGCAATAAAATCTACAAAAGAACGTTGTTACAATCAAATGAAATTAGACACGAAAATACGAATGATCATAAAGCAACGAAGATTTATTTCTTACGAAAATACAAACGCGGCATGATGAAAATATAATGTAAATACGAATATCAAAACAACGAAAAATAAACCAACGTAAAAAAACGAATGAACGAATAAATTCATTGTAAAAATACGAACGAGGCAGAATACAAAATTTAACGAATACTAATTCAAATCAACAAATCAAAATAACAAAAAAAAAAACATAAAAAAACGTAAACGGAAAAAAAAGTGTTACGAAAATACTAAAGAGTACGAATACGATAACTAACGTCTTACGAAACTATGACTCGTTACAAATCACGATAAACGAACAGAAACGAAACAGAAATAAACAAAAAAATTTGCTGGTGCACATGTCTATACCCAAGCCAACCGCCGGGTTTCTACGCCACTCCCCCCCCCCCCCCCCGCTGGTCTTCTGGGGACACACAGGTCCCAGAATACAGCAGTGACCAGTGGGAACGAGCAGCGCTAGTTATACATGCGCAGTAGGGAACCAGGTAGTGAAGATGGCGGCACATCCACCCGAGAGCCGAGGGTGAGATCGGCTTCGGGTGAGGACATCGCGGGCGCCCTGGACAGGTAAGTGTCCTTATTTTAAAAGCTGCTGACTGTGTAGCTGCTGCGGAGCTCCACTTTAAGAGGGCGATGCTGCTCCTCACTCCAGCTTGCCGATGGTAGAGCCGGGGCCATTGCATCTCCTCCGATAGAGCAGTAAGTGTGTCCTGAGACCCGATTGGCTGGGAGTCCCAGGACGCTCCCTGATTGGCCAGGAGGAGAAGCAGGAAGACGTTAGCGATTGTTAATTTTCTGTAGTCATACAACTTTTTTTAAGCCAATAAGAGTCTTGGCTCTTATCATGTGCTTAAAAAAAAACAAAAAAACATTACACTGTATCCAGTGCCCTGCATGTAGATTAGGGGCGGGCGCGTGGATTAGGGGGGAAGCCCCCTGCGGCCCTATTGGCGTGCCTGCGACTGGCCGGGCATCTCCAGGAAGTAGATAGTGACTGTCACGGAACCCCAAATGGGACCAGGGTTAACGCTGTTTAAGATATTCCATTCCGAACCCAAGACAGCAATCGACACTCCACAGTCAGGCAAACGAACCCCAATAATGAGACACCGCTCTGTTTGAGGTTCAAAACGAATAGACCCTTTAATGAGAAAATCAGGCTCTTATATACAGTACAGTTAGTAACCAAAAATTAACAATAACGCAACTCCACCCACACCATCACACAATGAGCCCAATACACATTCTTTTAGTAGACATAATTTACATGAGCTAATTAACTAATCATTTACCCGGACAAGGTGACTTTTTCAAGGTAGACATCCCAGCTCCTCTCAAGTGCTATACAATACACATTCTTTTAGTAGACATAATTTACATGAGCTAATTAACTACAGCTGATAAGTCAGAACATCTGACCTTTAGACTGTCTGTTAACTTGCAATAATCATTTATAGCCCATCACACAATACAGGGTCAATTAGCACCACACAATGGAAGATACTTCAGAAGCCATGCTAGATTCAGACGACATTAACACCTAACAGTCTGTGTTCCCACATTGAATTAGTCACTCTTTCAATTAACCTGTTGAGTTCAGAATCAACAACCTGTAAATGGTCCTTACAGATATCCTGGAATATATGGTGGATAATCATTACTGCCCCACCTCCGGTAGTCCAAGATATTCTGAATGTCCATTATGTTCTGGCTCAATCTGTGCCCAAAAGTGACTCCCGTTACAGTGAGCCTGGATAGTACTTGTACAAAGATGGTGCCAACCTTCTGGAGAGAAAAGTAGATGGAGGCATTGTCGGGGGGAGTACTGTGATCTCTATGAGAGGAATACTTGTAAGACACATTACTGAGGATGCATGGACTTAACACAGAGGGCTCTGGTTTCAGCCTTTCATCACAACAATTGGAACCATTATAACACTGCTTAGTCTTTCTTCTCATCTCTTCATCTCGTTTTTCTCCAGGATCCAGCTCCAATATGGTGGCATCTGGGGGCCTTATTACGGAAGCGCCTCTGGTACTCTTTTCGAGGTCTTGCTGTACCCGGGGTGAAAACATCACTCAGGTGTCGGGGAAAGTTGCCGCTTATGTAAATGAGCTGTCTTCGTGACAAGCCGTGGAAGAATATTCAAATTTGGGCAACCATCAGGCACAAGCTTCAACGATTTTCCACTGTTCGAGGGGACCGTACTGCGCTACATTAGCGGGCGATATAACGCCGCAGTCCTGACCAGCATCGGCTTCCACTGGGGCACCCAACCCGGCTGCTACTACTGTAAAGATGGCGCCAAGTGACCTCAACAACCGATGAGAGCCAACCAAAGCCAGACTCCTTCTTTGGCCTCGCCTTTTTTTACTTTCTACCTCCCTTACACTGAAATAGTAAAACTTTGAATATTTTTGTGTCTATACAAGTTTGTTAAAGGGGTTGTAAAGGTACAATTTTTTTTTCCCTAAGTAGCTTCCTTTACCTTAGTGCAGTCCTCCTTCACTTACCTCATCCTTCCATTTTGCTTTTAAATGACCTTATTTCTTCTGAGAAATCCTCACTTCCTGTTCTTCTGTCTGTGACTCCACACAGTAATGCGAGGCTTTCTCCCTGGTGTGGAGTGTCGTGCTCGCCCCGTTCCTTGGACTACGGGAGAGTCAGGACGCCCACTAACACACAGCTCCTTTCTCTGCAACGTAGAGAGCGTCCTAACTCTCCTGTAGTTCAAGGGAGGGGGCGAGCACGACACTCCACACCTACAGGAGAGTCAGGACACTCTCTACGTTGCAGATAGAGAAAAGAGCTGTGTGTTAGTGGGCGTCTTGACTCTCCTGTAGTCCAAGGGAGGGAGCGAGCACGACACTCCACACCAGGGAGAAAGCCTCGCATTACTGTGTGGAGTCACAGACAGAAGAACAGGAAGTGAGGATTTCTCAGAAGAAATAAGGACATGTAAAAGCAAAATGGAAGGATGAGGTGAGTGAAGGAGGACTGCACTAAGGGAAAGGAAGCTATTTAGGGGAAAACATTTTCCTTTACAACCCCTTTAATTAGCTATTACTAAATGGGAATGTGATGTAATATTGGTGTTGCGCTGTTAGAATTATGGAACTATACTATAATCAATAAATAAAAGATATTTCACAAATTATAAAAAAAAATGATGCATGTGCCAAAGTGAAATGGTATTCACTAAAATGAATCTCCCAAAGTGTAGTGTATCTAAAACATTTGCAAATTATCAAATAAATATATTAAAACAAAGATTGTTCTTATGTGTTCACATTACAACAGTAGCTAGTAGGTGCATAAGTGCCGTCGCTAATCAAAATACAAAATTGTGCAACTTAAATTCATACATTGATATAATGTGACTGTATAGTCAAATTAAATACGTAGCTGTCAAAGTCCATATAAGGAAATCGGTGTAGTTCCTTTTTATATAAATAGTGTATCCCTTCACCATACGGGATAATGTTAAATGGTGTAACGGCACCCCAAATACGAAAGGGGTTAACCAGGGGTCAAGTCCTGGATAAAAAAGTGTGGGAACTCCCACACAAATCCACCCCCCCCCAAAAAAAAAAGATACGCTCATATGCATAATTACTAAACCGCAAGTTCTTTCTAAATCCCGCGATAACTCGCGGCAGACCTCCACAATGTCTCCTGTGAACAATGACAAAAGCTCCAAGGAGACATTGCAGCATCGAGGAAGTGATGGAATACTCGCACACTACCCGATGAATCCATATACAGGGAGCGGCAAGTAACATAAAGGATTACGAAGGTTCGCCTGCCCCTGACAGTGGCTCGGGCGGCTAGGCTTCTCTAGTCCTGCAAAGGGAACTGCGTTCCTGCTGTGAAAAAAGTGCAGGAACTCCGTTCCCACGCGTTCCCGCAGGACTTGAGCCCTGGGGTTAACGCTGTTTAGGATATTACCTTTCTGAACACAAGGCAGCTACTAACACTCCAAAATCAGGCGAATGAGACCCATAAGAATAATTCTCCCCCAGATACGAGGCAACGCTCTGCATGAGGTTCAAGCAGGAATGAGACTTTATTTAGAAATACAGGCTCTTATATACAATTTAGGATCCTGCAGTAACCACGGGAGATGTGACCCGGATCCACCCACAACATCACACAATGGTTACGTAACGAGCCCCCAATACACATTATTCTGAGCGTCAATACATCCCTTAGCAGTCGAAATGGACTCAGAGACCCGACCTTTCAGTTCCCTAGACTGGCCGACTCCTAATTTATAATACACATTATCATAAATACATCTTCACACAATTTCAGGGTAAATTAGCCCAATCCACAAAGAGAAGATCTTTAGAAGTTAGTCTGGATTCAATTTACATTACACAGGCAGCCAGGTGGCTGGAGGTGATGACATAAAAATCTTTCAATTAACCTGTTGAGTTCAGAATCAAGGTGGTCCCATCTCAGGAAGTCCGAGATATAATTTCTCAGTCATCCTATGCCCCTAGTGGACATAGGATGATTTTAGACATAAGAGGGTTCGGGGAAAATGAAATAAGGGTATCTCATACTTTTCAAGAGCTTCTGGGTTCCACGGGCCCTTCCGTTTCAAATGGTATCCTAGATTACAGTGCTGTGGCACCTCCGTGCTCTCAAGCCTCTCACCATACTGCTTTAAGGTAACAGCATGCGTTAGTATCACAATCTGGAGGTCCGTGCATCTCTGCTCACCTCTAGGGGTCCTCCACTGGTCTGCCTGGCTGGTGGGTCTCTATGGTAAGTGTGTCTCCTCTATGGTAGTCCTGGAGGTCCCTCTCAGTATCATCCGTATTGAATGTATATATATATATATATATATATATATATATATATATATATATATATATTATAAAAGAAACTCCCCATAGTGAAACAATGCTTTCAATTGGTTTATTGGGTTTAAAAACTGCTTTTTTTATTGTACTGTGTGCACAATCCACGAGTGCTGAACCTCGTAATGTCTCTGGTGTCACTTCCGGAATGCCTCTGCGCTATGCGTTGTGTCATGCCCATGTGACCTCTCCAGGGGATCACGTGAGTAAAAAAAGTTGTTTTTTAACCTAATAAATTCATGACACAGTTTGTAATAAGATGGGCCTGCTCACCCATCCCAGCGATTGGTGGTAATAAAGAATGGAGTGAGAGCTCCACAGAAAGCTCCCGCAGGGTCTTGGCTCAAGGGATGGCGCTCGACCTCTTGTCGCACTGATTTGCTTTGTGTAGCCCACTACAGTCCAGAAGACATGCATCCAGTTAAGTCGAGAGCAAACCAAAGCACTCACAAACTGCTCCACGGATTGCAGAGGACCCAAAAACGATGGTGGTTTGTGCAGAAGAGCCGACCTGGTATATGGTATATGGACAGGACTGGGAATTCTGATGGGGAAATTTTCTCCCTATTCAAATCCAACATGACAGGCTGCAAATCACTTAAAAGTAAAATATGAATTTGACTGTGGGCCATTAAAAAAAAAATCTTTACCCACTCAATAGCAGGTAAGATATGAGTTAAAGTGGTTGTTAAGAAACAACCTGTATACACTATTAGCACTGCCCTGTAGTGTCCCCCTCTGTGTGTGATTTATAAAAATAAATGCTGTAAATACCTAATTTCATAGCCGAGATTGCGATCACATGACCAGCCAGCTTTCTCCTTTCCTCCTCTGAGAGATGCAGTGGGCGGGGCTGAGATTCCTCTCCTGATGTCAGTCTGGAGGAGAGGAGGAGAGAGCTGGCTGGTCATGTGATCGCAATCTCTGCTCTTAAATGAGGTATTTACAGCATTTATAGTTATAGGTGTTACAAGGGGCCAAATCACACAGGACAAACACTATGTCATATAACATGCTCTAAAGGAGCAGGATCCATTTTTCTGGGGGGGGGGGGGGGGTTAACAAACGCTTTAACTGTCACTGTACAGATTTGTTGTAAAGTGAACCTTTTAGCTATTTTTAGTGTTTAGAAATAAAAGCTTTGCCCAGGATGCCAACAGGGAGGTACAGGCATCATTACATCTGTAAGGGGCCCAAATGTCCCCAGGGGAACGGCCGCCCCCCGTCCCCCGTCCCCCAGTTTGCAGCTCCTGGCTGGAGAGTGGAGAGTAGAGATGACACATTCTTTGGCAGAAACCCCTCACCCCCCTGGTTCTCGGCTGGAGAAGGGGGCCAAGGCCAAAAAATTTGTAAGGGGCCCCTGATATTTATGATGGCTGAAAAAGCTGAGAAAGCTGAAAGTAGAAATAACCTCCGCCGTGTTTTCTACTGAAGTATGATACTCTAATTTAGTTTCCCATTGTATAGAATTCTATAAAATATGTCAATAGGTATCTTAGAATTATTATTTTATGGACATTTCTATCAACAGGTATTTTTTTCTTGCTGTAAACAACTTAATCCGCAGTAATCCTTTTATTTCCCATCAGCGGACAGTGTTGTAATATCAGTAACTATAACCTAAACATCCTTATCTGACCTTTCCCGTTTCCGCATTCTTCACCTATTAATCCCTGCATCCAGCACTATGCTCTGGTATCCACACACTGCAAATATTGACTCTTTGCATAATCATAATGCAATTGTCAATAAAAGTCTTTGACACTTCAGAATTCCATAGTAACATCTAACAAAAAGATCTAAAAACACAACAAAGCAGCAGACGTTGTGAAAATGAATATTTGTTTCATTCTCAAAACTTTTGGCCACGGCTGTACAACAAATACAAATTGGAAATTAGGCTATTTCCTCTCCAGATTGAATGTTTTTTCATGCATACCGAATACAGTGGATCAGAAAAATACAGCATGATGGCCACTAGATGGAGCTGTTATAAGAAATAAGTACTTTTTAAAGTAGAAGTTCACTCTCTCAATCAGCATGGACTATTTTGGATCCTTACTCTGCTAGCATTAGTAAATAGATAGGAAAGTAGATCATATTTACTTGTTTAAACTTTTTATTTTATATTTCTTCAGTTACTTCCTGGTTTAGAAATGATGAGATACATGAGAAGGAATGTACAGGCAGTCTCACAGGATGAATAGCTCATTTACGTTGTACATTAAGCCTAAATTTCAACCCATCCATAACTCTAATGCTCAACCCAACCCTCGTAACCCTCACTCAGATCTCAAACCAACCCACGTAACCCTCACTCAGATCTCAAATCAACCCAACCCTTGTAACCCTCACTCAGATCTCAAACCAACACAACCCTCGTAACCCTCATTCAGATCTCAAATCAACCCAACCCTCGTAACTCTTATTCAGATCTAAAAAAAAAACAACCCTCGTAACCCTCATTTATATCTCAAACCAACCCAACCCTCGTAACCCTCATTCAGATCTCAAACCAACCCAACCCTTGTAGCCCTCACTCAGATCTCAAACCAACCCAACCCTTGTAACCCTCATTCATATCTCAAACAAACCCAACCCTTGTAACCCTCATTCAGATCTCAAACCAACCCAAACCTTGTAACTCTCATTCAGATCTAAAACCACCCAACCCTTGTAACCCTCATTCAGATCTCAAACCAACCCAACCCTCGTAACCCTCACTCAGATCTCAAACCAACCCAACCCTTGTAACTCTCATTCAGATCTAAAACCACCCAACCCTTGTAACCCTCATTCAGATCTCAAACCAACCCAACCCTCGTAACCCTCCCTCAGATCTCAAACCAACCCAACCCTCGTAACCCTCATTCAGATCTCAAACCAACCCAACCCTCGTAACCCTCATTCAGATCTCAAACCAACCCAACACTCGTAACCCTCATTCAGATCTCAAACCAACCCAACCCTCATTCAGATCTTAAACCAACCCAACCCTCGTAACCCTCATTCATATCTCAAACCAACCCAACCCTTGTAACCCTCACTCAGATCTCAAACCAACCCAACCCTTGTAACCCTCACTCAGATCTCAAACCAACCCAACTCTCGTAACCCTCATTCAGATCTCAAACCAACCCAACCCTCGTAACCTTCACTCAGATCTCAAACCAACCCAACCCTTATAACCCTCATTCAGATCTAAAAAAAAAAAACAACCCTCGTAACCCTCATTCATATCTTAAACCAACCCAACCCTTGTAACCCTCATTCAGATCTCAAACCAACCCAACCCTCGTAACCCTCCCTCAGATCTCAAACCAACCCAACCCTCGTAACCATTATTCAGATCTCAAACCAACCCAACCCTCGTAACCCTCATTCAGATCTCAAACCAACCCAACACTCGTAACCCTCATTCAGATCTCAAACCAACCCAACCCTCATTCAGATCTTAAACCAACCCAACCCTCGTAACCCTCATTCATATCTCAAACCAACCCAACCCTTGTAACCCTCACTCAGATCTCAAACCAACCCAACCCTTGTAACCCTCACTCAGATCTCAAACCAACCCAACTCTCGTAACCCTCATTCAGATCTCAAACCAACCCAACCCTCGTAACCTTCACTCAGATCTCAAACCAACCCAACCCTTATAACCCTCATTCAGATCTAAAAAAAAAAACTACCCTCGTAACCCTCATTCATATCTTAAACCAACCCAACCCTCGTAACCCTCATTCAGATCTCAAACCAGCCCAACCCTTGTAACCCTCATTCAGATCTAAAACCAACCCAACCCTTGTAAACCTCACTCAGATCTCAAACCAACCCAACCCTTGTAACCCTCATTCAGATCTAAAAAAAAACAACCCTCGTAACCCTCATTCAGATCTCAAACCAACCCAACCCTCGTAACCCTCATTCATATCTCAAACCAACCCAACTCTCGTAACCCTCATTCAGATCTCAAACCAACCCAACCCTCGTAACCTTCACTCAGATCTCAAACCAACCCAACCCTTATAACCCTCATTCAGATCTAAAAAAAAAAACAACCCTCGTAACCCTCATTCAGATCTCAAACCAGCCCAACCCTTGTAACCCTCACTCAGATCTCAAACCAACCCAACCCTCGTAACCCTCACTCAGATCTTAAACCAACCCAACCCTTGTAACCCTCATTCATATCTCAAACAAACCCAACCCTTGTAACCCTCACTCAGATCTCAAACCAACCCAACCCTCGTAACCCTCACTCAGATCTAAAACCAACCCAACCCTTGTAACCCTCACTCAGATCTCAAACCAACCCAACCCTCGTAACCCTCACTCAGATCTCAAACCAACCCAACCCTCGTAACCCTCACTCAGATCTAAAACCAACCCAACCCTTGTAACCCTCACTCAGATCTCAAACCAACCCAACCCTCGTAACCCTCACTCAGATCTAAAACCAACCCAACCCTTGTAACCCTCACTCAGATCTCAAACCAACCCAACCCTTGTAACCCTCACTCAGATCTCAAACCAACCCAACCCTTGTAACCCTCATTCAGATCTAAAAAAAAACAACCCTCGTAACCCTCATTCAGATCTCAAACCAACCCAACCCTCGTAACCCTCATTCATATCTCAAACCAGCCCAACTCTCGTAACCCTCATTCAGATCTCAAACCAACCCAACCCTCGTAACCTTCACTCAGATCTCAAACCAACCCAACCCTTATAACCCTCATTCAGATCTAAAAAAAAAAACAACCCTCGTAACCCTCATTCAGATCTCAAACCAGCCCAACCCTCGTAACCCTCACTCAGATCTTAAACCAACCCAACCCTTGTAACCCTCATTCATATCTCAAACAAACCCAACCCTCGTAACCCTCATTCAGATCTCAAACCAACCCAACCCTCGTAACCCTCATTCATATCTCAAACCAACCCAACTCTCGTAACCCTCATTCAGATCTGAACCAACCCAACCCTCGTAACCCCGTCAGGTGTCTAGGGGTGATACTTGTGAGTTGAGATAGAGAGAGAATGTCCAGTCTTTGGTTAGGTTTTCTTCAATGCTTTATTCCAAGGCCCAACATGGCCAAAATCAACATTGTACAGGACAGGAAAGGTTGATGAGCAGAGAGAGAACTTGAGTATCAGGCCTTGGATATGAAGAAGAAAGAGAACAACCCTGCTCTCAGCAATGATGAGCTCAGTTTGTCACCACTCTGGTCAGAGTGGGTAAAATGCCCCCGGACAGACCTCCGCCACAAACCTCATCATAATTTTTTTTTAGATTTTCTCGGGTTATACCGCCCCCTACAGGAGGACCAGACACCGACACACAAAGCTGTAGCTCCGCCCCCCCATGGATGGGACCCAGCAGGGAGATTATAAAGGGCCCCCAGTGCCCCCTGTATGTTCTACAGGAAGTTCCTAGTAAATGATGAGACCTGAAGAGCGATCTGTGGGGTCACTTTTTAGTAGAAGAGTCCTGGAAAGCGCCCCACATAGAACCCGCCCTGAAGGTCGCTTCCAGCCTATCCCTGCCATGGATTCACCCTAGTGCCCGCCCCCTGCTGGAGTCCGGTGATCGGAGCTCCTCCCCCGTGGCTGTGATTGGCTGAGGTCCCTTAACCCTTTCCTGACCGACGTCCGTCTCTCATGATGTCAGCTTCTGGAAAAGGGAAGAGGATGGAAGAGGACCCCGGGAAAAACCTTCTCTTCTCATCCGGGGGGTTGTCACCCCTGTCAGGTGTTTTCTGCCATCTGTGCCCCCATTGGGGAGATTTACCTTCACTTCCTGTCCCATAGAGAAAACAGGAAGTGAGAGGAAATCTCTCCAAAGGAAGAGGAAATCATCAGAACTTGTCTCCACTAGAAGATCTCCCCTCTATTCTCGTTCTGCTGAGATTTTTATTTTTTCCTTTTTGCCATCTGTGTCTGCCCAGAACAAGAAGTGAGAGGAAATCCCTCCAAAGTGGGGGAAACACCAAAACTAGTGACCCCATTGGAAGATTCCCCCCCCCCGCCCCCATTCCTCTTACAGTGACTTTTTCTGTCATAGGTGTCCCCATTCGGGAGATTTTCCTTCACTTCCTGTCCCACAGAGAAAGAAAACAGGAAGTGAGAGGAAATCTCTCCAAAGTGAGGGAAACACCAGAACTAGTGTCCCCATTGGAAGATTCCCCACCCATTCCTCTTGTGGTGACCTTTTCTGTCATAGGTGTCCCCATTGGGGAGATTTTCCTTCACTTCCTGTCCCACAGAGAAAGAAAACAGGAAGTGAGAGGCAATCCCTCCAAAGTGAGGGAAACACCAGAACTAGTGTCCCCATTGAACGATTCCCCCCCGCCCCCATTCCTCTTATGGTAACTTTTTCTGTCATAGGTGTCCCCATTCGGGAGATTTTCCTTCACTTCCTGTCCCACAGAGAAAGAAAACATGAAGTGAGAGGAAATCTCTCCAAAGTGAGGGAAACACCAGAACTAGTGACCCCATTGGAAGATTCCCCACCCATTCCTCTTATGGTGACTTTTTCTGTCATAGGTGTCCCCATTGGGGAGATTTTCCTTCACTTCCTGTCCCACAGAGAAAGAAAACAGGAAGTGAGAGGCAATCCCTCCAAAGTGAGGGAAACACCAGAACTAGTGTCCCCATTGGAAGATTCCCCGCCCCCATTCCTCTTATGGTAACTTTTTCTGTCATAGGTGTCCCCATTTGGGAGATTTTCCTTCACTTCCTGTCCCACAGAGAAAGAAAACAGGACGTGAGAGGCAATCCCTCCAAAGTGAGGGAAACACCAGAACTAGTGTCCCCATTGGAAGATTCCCCGCCCCCATTCCTCTTATGGTAACTTTTTCTGTCATATGTGTCCCCATTCGGGAGATTTTCCTTCACTTCCTGTCCCACAGAGAAAGAAAACAGGAAGTGAGAGGAAATCTCTCCAAAGTGAGGGAATTAGTGTCCCCATTGAGTAGATTTCCCTTCACTTCCTGTCCCATGTCGTCTGTTTACAGCTGCGGATGAGAGCGGCTAGTTTTTAAAATATTATTTATATTATAAAAGTATATATATAAATATAAAAAATTCAATGGGATTGCTGCACAAAAACTTATTTTTATTGAAATTTTTTTTTAAAAAGACATCAAAAATCTGTACAATCAGGCAATTATTATCATTATTATCATATATGTATATATATTTTTGTCCGATTGTTTTTATAATATTATATAATGTTATTATTATTTTTATTATTATAATATTATAAATACAATATATATATATATATATATGTATGTATATACACACACAAACACACATTGTTTTTAAAATACTATTAAAACAATATATATATATACATACACATACATATGTATTTTTTTTTTTCAAATGTTTAAATTGTTTTTATAATATTATTATCATTTTTTTGTAATATTATAAATACTATATATAAATATTTACACACATTGGGGCAGATTCACAAAACAATTACGCCTGTCTAACTGGTGTTAGACAGGAGTAATTTCAAATTTCGCGCGGCGTATCACTAGTTTGAATCCTCAAACCATGATACGGCGGCTTCGGGCTTCGATCCGAGAGGCTTACGTCTTCGTAAGCCTTCGGATCTACGCTGCCATCTATTTGCGGCCGCTGGGAGGAGTTCGCGTCGTTTTGGTGCGTCGGGATATGCAAATGTGTTTTTACGGGGATTCACGAACATACGAGCGGGCGTCGCAATCGTTTTCGTCTATTTTTTACTACGTAATGTTAGAGCAGCTTTTTGCTGCTCTAACTTTACGTAGCCCATGTTAAGTATGGCCGTCGTTCCCGCTTCGAATTTATTTAAAATTTTATTTTGTTTACGTAACTCGTCGGGACGTGGATCGGCCGTAAAGTACGCTACATAAACAACGAATGACGTCACGACGTGATTTCGCGCAATGCACGGCGGGAAATTTGCGAACGGAGCATGCGCAGATCGATCGCCGCGGGGACGCGCCTAATTTAAATGTTTCACGCCCCCTACTCGCGCAGATGGATTGCGACGGGAGAAATACACTACGCCGCCGTCGTTTACCGTAGAAAATCTACCTGAATTCCACGTAGAGCCAGGTAAAAAACGGCAGCGTAGTGTATTTCTGATACGCTACGAGAATCCATTTCTCTGTGAATCTGCCCCATTGTTTTTAAAATACTATTTAAACTCTCTCTCACTCTATACAAATATATATGTATTTTTTCAAATGTTTCAATTGTTTTTATAATATTATGTAATGTTATTATATATTTGTTGTAATCTTATAAATACTATTATATGTATGTGTGTGTGTGTGTATATATATATATATTATTTTTACTAAATATAATAAAAAACAAAAAAAAATGTATGTGAATGTGTAGATATATATATATATATATATATATATATATATGTATGTGTGTATATAAATCATTTTTTATAATATTATAAATTATATATATATATATTTTAAATATAATAAAAACGAAAACAAAATGTATGTGTGCGGTGTGATATATATATATAATTTTTCATTATTATTTCTTATAATATAGATAATATGGTGGAGAGGTGGGAGGTGGGGGGGCGGGGACAGATTACAATTCCCCGCCCCCGGGGTGTCGCTTAGGGTCCTGTGTGTGTGTGTCTGAGAAATGTAAATAGCTTTAGGGAACGTCTGTAAGTTTCCAATCTCAGAGCTGCAGAAAAATAACGGCCGCTCTTGGCTGACTTGTGGACGGAGGAAAAAAAAAAAAAAAAAGGTGTCTGTTTTGTTCCCACCCCTTGCCTCTGACGTCACAGCAGGGGCGGAGATATAAGGGGAGAGCGGAGGAGATTTCCTCATTACAGAGAAGACCTCAGAGTGACAAGGTGAGTGGGAGGAGCCTCCTCTTGTGATGTCATGATGGAATGTGATGGGAAGCTGTGTATTTATAGGACAGAACACACACGAGATGTTTATAAGAATGTTTAATAGGAAAATAAATAAAACGGATGAGAGTTTATTTTATCAGACATCAGTCCATAGAGACATTTCCACATAAAGGACTGTCACCCCCTCCCCCCCCCCATATATATATATATAATATGTTATCAGATATAATATAGCTGAGAGGTGTGGGCGGGGACAGATTACAATTCCCCGCCCCCCCCCCCGGAGTGTTTTTATCATCCTGGGTCTGAGAAACATAAACACCTTTTAGGGGCGTGTCTCTGCAGGGAAAATAACGGTCGTTCTTTTGCCAGGGCAGCCCAACGGTCGCTATGACGTCACAGCCCAGGGCTTTATAAGCTGAGCTCCCGGGAGAGATTGTCAGAAGTGACTGAGACTTGGAGAGGTAAGGTGTGCAGGGCTGAGCTCTCTGTTATACAAGTCTAATGATAACATCTCATAGAAAACAACGGGGGACTGACATGAAATAAAACACCATACAGACATTTATAACAATATTTCATAGGAAGAAAAAAAAACAGATGACAGATTTTTTTTTTTTTTTTTGCAGATAATAGAAATACACAAAGCCTTTGTCATCAGGTGACATCACACCTCACACGTGATTGGTGGACCATTCATTGCTAAAAAAAAAAAACTTCCGTTACCAATTTTGACGGGTCGCCTAATCTGACGGAACGCACCGTATAGTCATCTCTCTGGACTCCCCAAAATATAAACAAACAAATATCCGTTTTCAGTGGTGTGATCCTTTAGGGCAGGGGTCTCCAAACTGCGGCCCGAGGGCCAGATGTGGCCCCTTGCTAGCCTTTATCCGGCCCTTGGGACAAAATTCCTCCCACTGATAGGAGGCACTATTCCTCCCACTGGAGCACTATATATTTCACTGATACAAATGATGGGATACTAATAAGGGGAATACTTCTCCCCCTATTGACCACCAAACCTGAGGCCATATTTATTCTCACTGATGCTGGATGCCAGTGACATTTCCTGCCCCTGCTGGCCACAATCCGGCCCTCCTAAAGTCTAAAGGACAATAAAGTGGCCCTTTGTTTGAAAAGTTTGGAGACCTCTGCTTTAGGGCATGGGTCCTCAAACTACAGCCCTCCAGCTGTTCAGGAACTACGATTCCCATCATGCCCTAGTCATGTCTGTGAATGTCAGAGTTTTACAATGCCTCATGGGACTTGTAGTTCCGCAACAGCTGGAGGGCCGTAGTTTGAGGATCCCTGCTTTAGGGGGTAGGCAACCAGTAGCCCTCCAGCTGTTGTAGAACTACAAGTCCCATCATGCCTCTGGGAGGAATTGTAACTGGCAGCCTTGCAATGCCTCATGGGAAATGTAGTTCTATAACAGCTGGAGGGATACTGGATCTCATTTAACTTAACCTGCCCAGATCCAATGATTTCATTGACTCGCAGGATCAGTAACTGTCTAATGATCCTCCAACTGACATTCGGTGTAATTCATTTTTTTTTGTGATGTGGTGGTTATATATGTGTATATATGTGTATATATATATATATTATAAAAACAATTGAAATAAATATATATATATATCTATCTATATATATATATATATATATATATATATATATATATAAAATTTACATAATATTATAAAAACTAAAAAAAGTGTGTATGAATATATTATTTATTTATATATATATATATATATATATATATATATATATATATATATATATATATATATATATATATATATATATATATATATATATATATATATACACACACAAACACGCATTATTTTTATAAAATTATCTAAATTATATATATATTTCAATCGTTTTTATAAATGTCTTTATATACATTATATACAATTGAAATATATATATATATATATATATATATATATATATATATATATATAAAAATAATTAAAATAATATTATAAAAACAATGGCCTAGATTCACAAAGCGATTACGCCTGTGTAAATGTTGTTAGACTGGAGTAATTTCGACTTACGGGCGTTTTTACGCTAGTCGAAATCCTCAAACCATGAAAAGACACCTGCGGGCTTCATTTCGACTGTATTACGTGTTAGTACGCCTTCAGATCTACGCTGCCAGAAAATTGCGGCCACTGGGCGGACTTCCTGTTGTTTTTCGCCGTCAGGGTATGCTAATGAGCTTTTGCCTGCAATCCACAAAATTTCGCACTTTCAACGCAATCTCTTACGGCACCTTTAGTCATCTTTTTTTTCCGTTTCACTATACCTGCTTTTTGCTGGTCTAATATTAGACAGCCCATGTTAAGTATGGCCGTCGTTCCCGCGTCGAATTTCAACGTTTTCCGATGTCTTTTATTATTTTTAACGTAAGTCGTCCGGGAATAGGAATGTTCGTAAACGCCGCTACTCAAACAACGAATGACGTCACGACGTGATTTCGCGCAATGCACGGCGGGAAATTCCTGAACAGAGCATGCGCAGTTCGATCGTCGCGGGGACGCGCTTAATTTAAATGCTTCACGCCCCCTAATCACGTATTTCGATTGCGCGGCGGAAAAAAAATACGACACAATAGCGTACGCGCAAAAAAACTACCTGAATTCGGTGTAGAGTCTGGTGAAATACGGCAGCGTACCGTATTTCGATTACGCAGCGGAATATTACGTCTTTGTGAATCTGCCCCAATGTGTGTTTGTGTATATATACCCTGTGTGTGTATGTATATATATATATATATATATATATATGTTATCATAAAAACTATTTTAAACAATTGAA
Organism: Rana kukunoris; assembly: GCA_029574335.1. NCBI lineage: Eukaryota > Metazoa > Chordata > Amphibia > Anura > Ranidae > Rana > Rana kukunoris. The sequence continues at coordinate 17,736 of JAJQKJ010001673.1, forward strand.
ATATAAATAAATATATATATCAAATTTACATAATTTTATAAAAAACAAAAAAAGTGTGTATGAATACATTGTATACACAAACACACATGGTTTTTATAATATTTAAAAAAAAAATATATATATATATATAGACATTTCTTAAACCATTGAAACAATTGAAACACATACATACATATATATATATATAATATATATATATATATATAATATATATATATATATATATATATATATGTATGTATGTGTTTCAATTGTTTCAATGGTTTAAGAAATGTCTATCTATCTATCTATATATATATATATATATATATATAAATAAATAATATTATTAAAAACAATTTAAACAATTGAAATATAAATATATATAATTAAAATAATATTATAAGAACAATGGGGCAGATTCACAGAGAAATGGATTATCATAGCGTATCAGAAATACACTACGCCGCCGTTTTTTACCTTGCTCTACGTGGAATTCAGGTAGATTTTCTACGGTAAACGACGGCGGCGTAGTGTATTTCTCCCGTCGCAATCCATCTGCGCGAGTAGGGGGCGTGAAACATTTAAATTAGGCGCGTTCCCGCGGCGATCGGTCTGCGCATGCTCCGTTCGCAAATTTCCCGCCGTGCATTGCGCGAAATCACGTCGTGACGTCATTCGTTGTTTATGTAGCGTACTTTACGGGCGATCCACGTCCCGACGAGTTACGTAAACAAAATAACATTTTAAATAAATTCGAAGCGGGAACGACGGCCATACTTAACATGGGCTACGTAAAGTTAGAGCAGCAAAAAGCTGCTCTAACATTACGTATAAAAAAATAGACGAAAACGATTGCGACGCCCGCTCGTATGTTCGTGAATCCCCGTAAAAACACATTTGCATATCCCGACGCACCAAAACGACGCGAACTCCTCCCAGCGGCCGCAAATAGATGGCAGCGTAGATCCGAAGGCTTACGAAGACGTAAGCCTCTCGGATCGAAGCCCGAAGCCGGCGTATCATGGTTTGAGGATTCAAACTAGTGATACGGCGCGCGAAATTTGAAATTACTCCTGTCTAACCCCAGTTAGACAGGCGTAATTGTTTTGTGAATCTGCCCCAATGTGTGTTTGTGTGTATATACATATATATGTGGTTAAGTAAAACAGGAAAAAAAATAATCTTTTTTTCTTCTTCTTCTTTGCAGGTGTAGAAATTTTTCTAGATCTATTTTGAGCGTTTAACTTTATTGAGACACATTAGAAGCGTTGGAAGAGATTTTTCATCGTTGGATTCAGATTTCATTTGGATAATAAATCTAATCAGTAAGTATCTTTCTTTTTTATCCCCTTATCATACATGGGCCCCAATACAATTTATTTTTATTTTTTATTATTATTATTATTGTCTTGTTTTCTGCCCAGTCCCGTCCCGCTTTCCGCCGCTGCTCGCCCGGGCTATATATATATATATATAAGTTTTCTAGCAAAAAATACTGATTTTACCTTGTAAGCAGTACATTTAGATCCATGCCAAGTCTTTCAGCGGTTAAAGTGGAAGGTCAGTTAAAAGCTAACTAAGGCTAAACCAACACCCACCCCAATTTGAACCCTATTCTACCTAACCCTGTAAAGAAAAGATTTGTATACTTACCTATTCTGAAGCCGCCGGGGGTCCGGTCACATGGTCACTTCAGCTTCTGCGTAGAGAAGGGGGTCGCCCCGACAACGGCTGCAAATACCCCGGGCGATGATGCCACCCATAAGCTTACTATGGGGCTTCCATTGTCAGCTGTCCTTCCTCTACATCAGGGGTGTCAAACTCATTTTCATTTATGATGGCCCTCAAAAGGGCCGGTTGTATCTGTAAGATTAGATATCCAGCGCACCCCCTCCCCTTACATTAGATGTCAAGAGCCACCCCACCATCAGAAGTTGTGTCCCCAACTCTCCCTTACATCACAGTGCACCCCACTTTCCTTATGCTGCTGCTGGGAAGTGGCTGGATGCATTGCTTGAAAGCAGAAAGTAAGGGTCTGGAGGAGGACCAGAGGAGGGCTGGAGCTCTCCTGCAGCAGGAGAGGTGTGAGGGCCAAATGAAATGGCCTGGAGGGCCGGATTTGGCCCGTGGGCCTTGTGTTTGACACCTGTGCTCTACATTGACAGCTGATCATGAGACCGGACCGGAGTGGCTTCACAATAACTAGAGGGGGTTAGCACCTTAGTTGGGTTATTGCTGTCTGTGGATTCTGCTCACTTCCTCTCCGACGGAGATAAAAGGGAAGTGAGGAGAAACCTTCAGAGTCGGCACACAGAAAACAAGGAACTTTGGAAATACTCAAACCCTTCCCCCCCCCCATCTAAGTTTTAAGCAAATACATTTTGAGCGGAGTTCCACTTTAACATTTCTACTTTATTTTCTTCTTTTATAGGTCAAAATGCAGAGAAGAGTATCAAAGGTGAGGGTGGAGGAGCTCGAGATTAAGCGAGCACAAGTTGCTGCTGTTAGGGCGGCGAGAGCAAAGGCACTGGAAGCAAAAAGGAGGACAGAAGAGGAGGCGGCCAGAAAAGCGGAGGATGTCAGGCGGCAGAAAAAGATGATGAAGGAGTTGCAGGAGAGACAGCGGGAGAGAGAGCTCCAAGCAAAGAGAGAAAAAGTGGCTGCAGAAAGGGCCAGCAAAATAAAGGGGAACGAGTTGAAGGCGGAAAATCTAAGGGAAAGGATGGCGCCGATACAGATGGCGTGGGAGAAAGAAGTACTGTTGAGGGCCGAGATTATCGCCAGAGAAGAGAAAAGGAGACTCGAAGAGAAAGCGAGAACAGAAGAACTAAGACAGATGATATATAAGAAGCATAGAGATTCCATTTTCAAATTTAGAGAGATGTGCCAGGGAGGAGAGTCCTCAAATGGAAAAACCGGTAGAAAAGAAGAGTGGCAAAGAACAGAAAGTGAGGAAAGTGCAGTGGAAGAACGCACGGTAGAAGAAAGTGCAGTGGAAGAACGCGCGGTAGAGGAAAGTGCATGGGAAGAACGCGCGGTAGAGGAAAGTGAAGTGGAAGAACGCGCGGTACAGGAAAGTGCAGTGGAAGAACGCGCGGTAGAGGAAAGTGCAGTGGAAGAACGCGCGGTAGAGGAAAGTGCAGTGGAAGAACGCGCGGTAGAAGAAAGTGCAGTGGAAGAACGCGCGGTACAGGAAAGTGCAGTGGAAGAACGCGCGGTAGAGGAAAGTGCAGTGGAAGAACGCGCGGTAGAAGAAAGTGCAGTGGAAGAACGCGCGGTACAGGAAAGTGCAGTGGAAGAACGCGCGGTACAGGAAAGTGCAGTGGAAGAACGCGCGGTACAGGAAAGTGCAGTGGAAGAACGCGCGGTAGAGGAAAGTGCAGTGGAAGAACGCGCGGTGGAAGAACGCGCGGTACAGGAAAGTGCAGTGGGAGAACGCGCGGTAGAGGAAAGTGCAGTGGAAGAACGCGCAGTAGAGGAAAGTGCAGTGGAAGAACGCGCGGTAGAGGAAAGTGCGGTGGAAGAACGCGCGGTAGAGGAAAGTGCGGTGGAAGAACGCGCGGTAGAGGAAAGTGCAGTGGAAGAACGCGCGGTAGAGGAAAGTGCAGTGGAAGAACGCGCGGTACAGGAAAGTGCGGTGGAAGAACACGCGGTAGAGGAAAGTGCAGTGGAAGAACGCGCGGTAGAGGAAAGTGCAGTGGAAGAACGCGCGGTACAGGAAAGTGCGGTGGAAGAACGCGCGGTAGAGGAAAGTGCGGTGGAAGAACGCGCGGTAGAGGAAAGTGCAGTGGAAGAACGCACGGTAGAAGAAAGTGCAGTGGAAGAACGCGCGGTACAGGAAAGTGCAGTGGAAGAACGCGCGGTACAGGAAAGTGCAGTGGAAGAACGCGCGGTACAGGAAAGTGCATGGGAAGAACGCGCGGTAGAGGAAAGTGCAGTGGAAGAACGCGCGGTACAGGAAAGTGCAGTGGAAGAACGCGCGGTAGAGGAAAGTGCAGTGGAAGAACGCGCGGTAGAAGAAAGTGCAGTGGAAGAACGCGCGGTACAGGAAAGTGCAGTGGAAGAACGCGCGGTACAGGAAAGTGCAGTGGAAGAACGCGCGGTAGAGGAAAGTGCAGTGGAAGAACGCGCGGTAGAGGAAAGTGCAGTGGAAGAACGCGCGGTAGAAGAAAGTGCAGTGGAAGAACGCGCGGTACAGGAAAGTGCAGTGGAAGAACGCGCGGTACAGGAAAGTGCATGGGAAGAACGCGCGGTAGAGGAAAGTGCAGTGGAAGAACGCGCGGTACAGGAAAGTGCAGTGGAAGAACGCGCGGTAGATGAAAGTGCATTGGAAGAACGCGCGGTAGAGGAAAGTGAAGTGGAAGAACGCGCGGTAGAGGAAAGTGCAGTGGAAGAACGCGCGGTAGAGGAAAGTGCAGTGGAAGAACGCGCGGTAGAGGAAAGTGCAGTGGAAGAACGCGCGGTAGAAGAAAGTGCAGTGGAAGAACGCGCGGTAGAGGAAAGTGCAGTGGAAGAACGCGCGGTACAGGAAAGTGCAGTGGAAGAACGCGCGGTAGAGGAAAGTGCAGTGGAAGAACGCGCGGTAGAGGAAAGTGCAGTGGAAGAACGCACGGTAGAAGAAAGTGCAGTGGAAGAACGCGCGGTAGAGGAAAGTGCAGTGGGAGAACGCGCGGTAGAGGAAAGTGCAGTGGAAGAACGCGCGGTAGAGGAAAGTGCAGTGGAAGAACGCACGGTAGAAGAAAGTGCAGTGGAAGAAAGCGCGGTAGAGGAAAGTGCGGTGGAAGAACGCCCGGTAGAGGAAAGTGCGGTGGAAGAACGCCCGGTAGAGGAAAGTGCGGTGGAAGAACGCGTGGTAGAGGAAAGTGCAGGGGAGGAATGTGCGGTAGAGGAAAGTGAAGTGGAAGAACGCGCGGTAGAGGAAAGTGCAGTGGAAGAACGCGCGGTAGAGGAAAGTGCAGTGGAAGAACGCGCGGTAGAGGAAAGTGCAGTGGAAGAACGCACGGTAGAAGAAAGTGCAGTGGAAGAACGCGCGGTAGAGGAAAGTGCAGTGGGAGAACGCGCGGTAGAGGAAAGTGCAGTGGAAGAACGCGCGGTAGAGGAAAGTGCAGTGGAAGAACGCACGGTAGAAGAAAGTGCAGTGGAAGAAAGCGCGGTAGAGGAAAGTGCGGTGGAAGAACGCCCGGTAGAGGAAAGTGCGGTGGAAGAACGCCCGGTAGAGGAAAGTGCGGTGGAAGAACGCGTGGTAGAGGAAAGTGCAGGGGAGGAATGTGCGGTAGAGGAAAGTGAAGTGGAAGAACGCGCGGTAGAGGAAAGTGCAGTGGAAGAACGCGCGGTAGAGGAAAGTGCAGTGGAAGAACGCGCGGTAGAGGAAAGTGCAGTGGAAGAACGCACGGTAGAAGAAAGTGCAGTGGAAGAACGCGCGGTACAGGAAAGTGCAGTGGAAGAACGCGCGGTACAGGAAAGTGCATGGGAAGAACGCGCGGTAGAGGAAAGTGCAGTGGAAGAACGCGCGGTACAGGAAAGTGCAGTGGAAGAACGCGCGGTAGAGGAAAGTGCAGTGGAAGAACGCGCGGTAGAGGAAAGTGAAGTGGAAGAACGCGCGGTACAGGAAAGTGCAGTGGAAGAACGCGCGGTAGAGGAAAGTGCAGTGGAAGAACGCGCGGTAGAGGAAAGTGCAGTGGAAGAACGCGCGGTAGAAGAAAGTGCAGTGGAAGAACGCGCGGTAGAGGAAAGTGCAGTGGAAGAACGCGCGGTACAGGAAAGTGCAGTGGAAGAACGCGCGGTAGAGGAAAGTGCAGTGGAAGAACGCGCGGTAGAGGAAAGTGCAGTGGAAGAACGCACGGTAGAAGAAAGTGCAGTGGAAGAACGCGCGGTAGAGGAAAGTGCAGTGGGAGAACGCGCGGTAGAGGAAAGTGCAGTGGAAGAACGCGCGGTAGAGGAAAGTGCAGTGGAAGAAACGCACGGTAGAAGAAAGTGCAGTGGAAGAAAGCGCGGTAGAGGAAAGTGCGGTGGAAGAACGCCCGGTAGAGGAAAGTGCGGTGGAAGAACGCCCGGTAGAGGAAAGTGCGGTGGAAGAACGCGTGGTAGAGGAAAGTGCAGGGGAGGAATGTGCGGTAGAGGAAAGTGAAGTGGAAGAACGCGCGGTAGAGGAAAGTGCAGTGGAAGAACGCGCGGTAGAGGAAAGTGCAGTGGAAGAACGCACGGTAGAAGAAAGTGCAGTGGAAGAACGCGCGGTAGAGGAAAGTGCAGTGGAAGAACGCACGGTAGAAGAAAGTGCAGTGGAAGAACGCGCGGTAGAGGAAAGTGCAGTGGGAGAACGCGCGGTAGAGGAAAGTGCAGTGGAAGAACGCGCGGTAGAGGAAAGTGCAGTGGAAGAACGCACGGTAGAAGAAAGTGCAGTGGAAGAAAGCGCGGTAGAGGAAAGTGCGGTGGAAGAACGCCCGGTAGAGGAAAGTGCGGTGGAAGAACGCCCGGTAGAGGAAAGTGCGGTGGAAGAACGCGTGGTAGAGGAAAGTGCAGGGGAGGAATGTGCGGTAGAGGAAAGTGAAGTGGAAGAACGCGCGGTAGAGGAAAGTGCAGTGGAAGAACGCGCGGTAGAGGAAAGTGCAGTGGAAGAACGCACGGTAGAAGAAAGTGCAGTGGAAGAACGCGCGGTAGAGGAAAGTGCAGTGGAAGAACGCGCGGTACAGGAAAGTGCAGTGGAAGAACGCGCGGTACAGGAAAGTGCATGGGAAGAACGCGCGGTAGAGGAAAGTGCAGTGGAAGAACGCGCGGTAGAGGAAAGTGCGGTGGAAGAACGCGTGGTAGAGGAAAGTGCAGGGGAGGAATGTGCGGTAGAGGAAAGTGAAGTGGAAGAACGCGCGGTAGAGGAAAGTGCAGTGGAAGAACGCGCGGTAGAGGAAAGTGCAGTGGAAGAACGCACGGTAGAAGAAAGTGCAGTGGAAGAACGCGCGGTAGAGGAAAGTGCAGTGGAAGAACGCGCGGTAGAGGAAAGTGCAGTGGAAAGTGCAGTGGAAGAACGCGCGGTAGAGGAAAGTGCAGTGGAAGAACGCGGGGTAGAGGAAAGTGTGGTGGAAGAACGCGCGGTAGAGGAAAGTGCAGTGGAAGAACGCGCGGTACAGGAAAGTGCAGTGGAAGAACGCGCGGTAGAGGAAAGTGCAGTGGAAGAACGCGCGGTAGAGGAAAGTGCAGTGGAAGAACGCGCGGTAGAGGAAAGTGCAGTGGAAGAACGCGCGGTAGAGGAAAGTGCAGTGGAAGAACGCGGGGTAGAGGAAACTGCAGTGGAAGAACGCGTGGTAGAGGAAAGTGCGGTGGAAGAACGCGCGGTAGAGGAAAGTGCGGTGGAAGAACGTGCGGTAGAAGAAAGTGCGGTGGAAGAACACACGGTAGAGGAAAGTGCGATGGAGGAACGCGCGGTAGAGGAAAGTGAGGTGGAGGGACGTACGGTGGAGGAACGTGCGGTAGAGGAATGCGCGGTGGAGGAAAGTGCGGAGGAGGAACGCGTGGTAGAGGAGATTGCGGTGGAAGAACGCGCGGAAGAGGAAAGTGCGGTGGAACAACGCGCGGTAGAGGAAAGTGCGGTGGAAGAACGCGCGTTAGAGGCAAGTGCGGTAGAGGAAAGTGCGGTGGAAGAACGCGCTGTAGAGGAAAGTGCGGTGGAAGAACGCCCGGTAGAGGAAAGTGCAGTGGAAGAACGCGCGGTAGAGGAAAGTGCAGTGGAAGAATGCGCGGTAGAAGAAAGTGCAGTGGAAGAACGCGCGGTACAGGAAAGTGCAGTGGAAGAACGCGCGGTAGAGGAAAGTGCAGTGGAAGAACGCGCGGTACAGGAAAGTGCAGTGGAAGAACGCGCGGTACAGGAAAGTGAGGTGGAGGAACGAGCGGTAGAGGAAAGTGCGGGGGAGGAACGCGCGGTAGACGAAAGTGCGGTGGAGGAACGCGGGGTAGAGGAAAGTGCAGTGGAAGAACGCGCGGTAGAGGAAAGTGCGGTGGAAGAACGCCCGGTAGAGGAAAGTGCGGTGGAAGAACGCCCGGTAGAGGAAAGTGCGGTGGAAGAACGCGTGGTAGAGGAAAGTGCAGGGGAGGAATGTGCGGTAGAGGAAAGTGAAGTGGAAGAACGCGCGGTAGAGGAAAGTGCAGTGGAAGAACGCGCGGTAGAGGAAAGTGCAGTGGAAGAACGCGCGGTAGAGGAAAGTGCAGTGGAAGAACGCGCGGTAGAGGAAAGTGCAGTGGAAGAACGCGCGGTAGAGGAAAGTGCAGTGGAAAGTGCAGTGGAAGAACGCGCGGTAGAGGAAAGTGCAGTGGAAGAATGCGGGGTAGAGGAAAGTGTGGTGGAAGAACGCGCGGTAGAGGAAAGTGCAGTGGAAGAACGCGCGGTACAGGAAAGTGCAGTGGAAGAACGCGCGGTAGAGGAAAGTGCAGTGGAAGAACGCGCTGTTGAGGAAAGTGCGGTGGAAGAACGCGTGGTAGAGGAAAGTGCAGGGGAGGAATGTGCGGTAGAGGAAAGTGAAGTGGAAGAACGCGCGGTAGAGGAAAGTGCAGTGGAAGAACGCGCGGTAGAGGAAAGTGCAGTGGAAGAACGCACGGTAGAAGAAAGTGCAGTGGAAGAACGCGCGGTAGAGGAAAGTGCAGTGGAAGAACGCGCGGTAGAGGAAAGTGCAGTGGAAAGTGCAGTGGAAGAACGCGCGGTAGAGGAAAGTGCAGTGGAAGAACGCGGGGTAGAGGAAAGTGTGGTGGAAGAACGCGCGGTAGAGGAAAGTGCAGTGGAAGAACGCGCGGTACAGGAAAGTGCAGTGGAAGAACGCGCGATAGAGGAAAGTGCAGTGGAAGAACGCGCGGTAGAGGAAAGTGCAGTGGAAGAACGCGCGGTAGAGGAAAGTGCAGTGGAAGAACGCGCGGTAGAGGAAAGTGCAGTGGAAGAACGCGGGCTAGAGGAAAGTGCAGTGGAAGAACGCGCGGTAGAGGAAAGTGCGGTGGAAGAACGCGCGGTAGAGGAAAGTGCGGTGGAAGAACGCCCGGTAGAGGAAAGTGCGGTGGAAGAACGCCCGGTAGAGGAAAGTGCGGTGGAAGAACGCGTGGTAGAGGAAAGTGCGGTGGAAGAACGCGCGGTAGAGGAAAGTGCGGTGGAAGAACGTGCGGTAGAAGAAAGTGCGGTGGAAGAACACACGGTAGAGGAAAGTGCGATGGAGGAACGCGCGGTAGAGGAAAGTGAGGTGGAGGGACGTACGGTGGAGGAACGTGCGGTAGAGGAATGCGCGGTGGAGGAAAGTGCGGAGGAGGAACGCGTGGTAGAGGAGATTGCGGTGGAAGAACGCGCGGAAGAGGAAAGTGCGGTGGAACAACGCGCGGTAGAGGAAAGTGCGGTGGAAGAACGCGCGTTAGAGGCAAGTGCGGTAGAGGAAAGTGCGGTGGAAGAACGCGCTGTAGAGGAAAGTGCGGTGGAAGAACGCCCGGTAGAGGAAAGTGCGGTGGAAGATCGCCCGGTAGAGGAAAGTGAGGTGGAGGAACGCGCGGTAGAGGAATGCGCGGTGGAGGAAAGTGCGGGGGAGGAACGCGCGTTAGAGGCAAGTGCGGTGGAAGAACACGCTGTAGAGGAAAGTGCGGTGGAAGAACGCGCTGTAGAGGAAAGTGCGGTGGAAGAACGCGCTGTAGAGGAAAGTGCGGTGGAAGAACACGCTGTAGAGGAAAGTGCGGTGGAAGAACGTGCTGTAGAGGAAAGTGCGGTGGAAGAACACGCTGTAGAGGAAAGTGCGGTAGAAGAAAGTGCGGTGGAAGAACACACGGTAGAGGAAAGTGCGGTGGAGGAACGCACGGTAGAGGAAAGTGAGGTGGAGGAATGCGCGGTGGAGGAACGCGCGGTGGAGGAACGCGCGGTAGAGGAATGCGCAGTGGAGGAAAGTGCGGGGGAGGAACGCGCGTTAGAGGCAAGTGCGGTAGAGGAAAGTGCGGTGGAAGAACACGCTGTAGAGGAAAGTGCGGTGGAAGAACGCGCTGTAGAGGAAAGTGCGGTGGAAGATCGCCCGGTAGAGGAAAGTGCGGGGGAGGAAGGCGCGGTAGAGGAAAGTGCGGTGGAGGAAGGTGCGGTAGAGGACAGTGCGGGGGAGGAAGGCGCGGTAGAGGAAAGTGCGGTGGAAGAAGGCGCGGTAGAGGAAAGTGCGGTGGAAGAACGCGCGGTAGAGGAAAGTGCGGTGGAAGAACGCCCGGTAGAGGAAAGTGCGGTGGAAGAACGCCCGGTAGAGGAAAGTGCGGTGGAAGAACGCGTGGTAGAGGAAAGTGCGGTGGAAGAACGCGCGGTAGAGGAAAGTGCGGTGGAAGAACGTGCGGTAGAAGAAAGTGCGGTGGAAGAACACACGGTAGAGGAAAGTGCGGGGGAGGAAGGCGCGGTAGAGGAAAGTGCGGTGGAGGAAGGTGCGGTAGAGGACAGTGCGGGGGAGGAAGGCGCGGTAGAGGAAAGTGCGGTGGAAGAAGGCGCGGTAGAGGAAAGTGCGGTGGAAGAACGCGCGGTAGAGGAAAGTGCGGTGGAAGAACGCCCGGTAGAGGAAAGTGCGGTGGAAGAACGCCCGGTAGAGGAAAGTGCGGTGGAAGAACGCGTGGTAGAGGAAAGTGCGGTGGAAGAACGCGCGGTAGAGGAAAGTGCGGTGGAAGAACGTGCGGTAGAAGAAAGTGCGGTGGAAGAACACACGGTAGAGGAAAGTGCGATGGAGGAACGCGCGGTAGAGGAAAGTGAGGTGGAGGGACGTACGGTAGAGGAACGCGCGGTAGAGGAAAGTGCGGGGGAGGAACGCGCGGTAGAGGAAAGTGCGGTGGAGGAACGCGCGGTAGAGGAAAGTGCGGTGGAAGAACGCGCGGTAGAGGAAAGTGCGGTGGAAGAACGCGCGGTAGAGGAAAGTGCGGTGGAAGAACGCGCGGTAGAGGAAAGTGCGATGGAGGAACGCGCGGTAGAGGAAAGTGAGGTGGAGGAACGCGCGGTGGAGGAACGCGCGGTAAAGGAAAGTGCGGTGGAGGAATGCGCGGTAGAGGAAAGTGTGGTGGAAGAACGAGCGGTAGAGGAAAGTGCGGTGGAAGAACGCGCGGTAGAGGAAAGTGCGCTGGAGGAACGCGCGGTAGAGGAAAGTGAGGTGGAGGAACGCGCGGTAAAGGAAAGTGTGGTGGAAGAACGCGCGGTAGAGAAAAGTGTGGTGGAAGAACGCGCGGTAGAGGAAAGTGCGGTGGAAGAATGCGCGGTAGAGGAAAGTGCCGTGGAAGAATGCGCGGTAGAGAAAAGTACAGTGGAGGAATGCGCAGTAGAGGAAAGTGCAGTGGAGGAATGCGCGGTAGAGAAAAGTGCAATGGAGGAATGCGCGGTAGAGGAAAGTGCAGTGGAGGAATGCGCGGTAGAGGAAAGTGCGGTGGAAGAATGCGCGGTAGAGGAAAGTGCGGTGGAGGAACGCGCGGTAGAGGAAAGTGCGGTGGAGGATCGCGCGGTAGAGGAAAGTGCGGTGGAGGAACGCGCGGTAGAGGAAAGAGCGGTGGAAGAACGCGCGGTAGAGAAAAGTGCGGTGGAAGAACGCCCGGTAGAGGAAAGTGCGGTGGAAGAACGCGCGGTAGAGGAAAGTGCGGTGGAAGAACGCGCGGTAGAGGAAAGTGCGGTGGAAGAACGCGCGGTAGAGGAAAGTGCGGTAGAGGAAAGTGCGGTGGAAGAACGCGCGGTAGAGGAAAGTGCGGTAGAGGAAAGTGCGGTGGAAGAACGTCCGGTAGAGGAAAGTGCGGTGGAAGAACGTGCGGTAGAGGAAAGTGCGGTGGAGGAACATTAATAGGTAAGATTAGTTCTGGGGGGGTATTCGTGCTTTGGGTGAAGCAAATTCAGGGGGAGCAGCAATAGGTAAAATTAGTTCGGGGGGGGGGGGGGATTTGTGCTTTGTGGGAGGCACAAATTTAGGGGGAGCAGCAATAGGTAAAATTAGTTCTGGGGGGGATTTGAATTTGTGCTTTGTGCACCCGTTACTCACATGAACCTGTCAGTCCTACTGGCAACGTTCGCATACAATCTTACTGATGCAAAGTAGTGATGTCATCATGTGGCTGGCCTTCTGGTTCCAAGGCTGGCCATATCCACTGTGGTGCATCCAACTCTGTTGCTAATGGGCCAGATAGCTAGTCCTCTATTGCGGCATAAGTATTCATCTAGCGTGCGTCACCACGGCCATATCGAGCACAAGGGGGAGGGGGGGGGCGGGGCCCCACATCAACGTGTTTCGTCATTAGGCGGAAACATGTTGATGTGATGCCCCTCCTTCCTCCTTGTGCTTCACATGGCCGTAGTTGATACTTATGCAGCAATGGAGAACTAGCTGTCTGACTGTCAGGTCATTTGTGGCCAGGTGACAAGTGCACCCCGTCGCCAAAGCATCGGGCTGCCCCATATATGCCGAAGCATGGGGAGATTTACCCCTAACATTACGGGTGAATTGCCCCCATGCCGTGGCATATATTTTTTTACTCTTTTTTTTGGCACCCAATGTTAAAAAAAAATAAAAAATGGCGCATGTATGCCCATCATTAGAAGTGGGTGGATGAAGGGCGGTATTCTAATGATGGGCATACCCACCGATCAATCTCACTTTTCGTTGAGCCCACAGGCTGCATGAGAAAAAAATATTACAACAAGGACCAGGTACGCCATTCAGCTGCCGCACTGATTTTGTATCTTGACGGCAAAAGCGTTTGCTCTCACGATACGTAAATCAGTGACTCCAGGACTGTGGGAGGTGATTTCACCACCACATTTTAAAAAAGCATGCATGTATGCCCATCATTAGAAGTGGGTGGATGAAGGGCGGTATTCTAATGGTGGGCATACCCACCGATCAATCACTTTTTTAGTTGAGCCCACAGGCTGCATGAGAAAAAAAGAACATTACAACAAGGACCAGGTACGCCATTCAGCTGCTGCACTGATTTTGTATCTTGACGGCAAAAGCGTTTGCTCACACGATACGTAAATCAGTGACTCCAGCACTGTGGGAGGTGATTTCACCACCACATTTTAAAAAAGCATGCATGTATGCCCATCATTAGAAGTGGGTGGATGAAGGGCGGTATTCTAATGGTGGGCATACCCACCGATCAATCTAATTTTTCGTTGAGCCCACAGGCTGCATGAGAAAAAAAGAACATTACAACAAGGACCAGGTACGCCATTCAGCTGCCGCACTGATTTTGTATCTTGATGGCAAAAGCGTTTGCTCTCTCGATACGTAAATCAGTGACTCCAGCACTGTAGGAGGTGATATCACCACCACATTTAAAAAAAGCATGCATGTATGCCCATCATTAGAAGTGGGTGGATGAAGGGCGGTATTCTAATGGTGGGCATACCCACCGATCAATCTCATTTTTCGTTGAGCCCACAGGCTGCATGAGAAAAAAAGAACATTACAACAAGGACCAGGTACGCCATTCAGCTGCCGCACTGATTTTGTATCTTGACGGCAAAAGCGTTTGCTCTCACGATACGTAAATCAGTGACTCCAGCACTGTAGGAGGTGATTTCACCACCACATTTAAAAAAAGCATGCATGTATGCCCATCATTAGAAGTGGGTGGATGAAGGGCGGTATTCTAATGGTGGGCATACCCACCGATCAATCTCTTTTTTCGTTGAGCCCACAGGCTGCATGAGAAAAAAAGAACATTACAACAAGGACCAGGTACACCATTCAGCTGCCGCACTGATTTTGTATCTTGACGGCAAAAGCGTTTGCTCTCACGATACGTAAATCAGTGACTCCAGCACTGTAGGAGGTGATTTCACCACCACATTTAAAAAAAGCATGCATGTATGCCCATCATTAGAAGTGGGTGGATGAAGGGCGGTATTCTAATGGTGGGCATACCCACCGATCAATCTCATTTTTCGTTGAGCCCACAGGCTGCATGAGAAAAAAAGAACATTACAACAAGGACCAGGTACGCCATTCAGCTGCCGCACTGATTTTGTATCTTGACGGCAAAAGCGTTTGTTCTCACGATACGTAAATCAGTGACTCCAGCACTGTAGGAGGTGATTTCACCACCACATTTTAAAAAAGCATGCATGTATGCCCATCATTAGAAGTGGGTGGATGAAGGGCGGTATTCTAATGGTGGGCATACCCACCGATCAATCTCTTTTTTCGTTGAGCCCACAGGCTGCATGAGAAAAAAAGAACATTACAACAAGGACCAGGTACGCCATTCAGCTGCCGCACTGATTTTGTATCTTGATGGCAAAAGCGTTTGTTCTCACGATACGTAAATCAGTGACTCCAGCACTGTAGGAGGTGATTTCACCACCACATTTAAAAAAAGCATGCATGTATGCCCATCATTAGAAGTGGGTGGATGAAGGGCGGTATTCTAATGGTGGGCATACCCACCGATCAATCTCTTTTTTCGTTGAGCCCACAGGCTGCATGAGAAAAAAAGAACATTACAACAAGGACCAGGTACGCCATTCAGCTGCCGCACTGATTTTGTATCTTGACGGCAAAAGCGTTTGCTCTCACGATACGTAAATCAGTGACTCCAGCACTGTAGGAGGTGATTTCACCACCACATTTAAAAAAAGCATGCATGTATGCCCATCATTAGAAGTGGGTGGATGAAGGGCGGTATTCTAATGGTGGGCATACCCACCGATCAATCTCATTTTTCGTTGAGCCCACAGGCTGCATGAGAAAAAAAGAACATTACAACAAGGACCAGGTACGCCATTCAGCTGCCGCACTGATTTTGTATCTTGACGGCAAAAGCGTTTGCTCTCACGATACGTAAATCAGTGACTCCAGCACTGTAGGAGGTGATTTCACCACCACATTTAAAAAAAGCATGCATGTATGCCCATCATTAGAAGTGGGTGGATGAAGGGCGGTATTCTAATGGTGGGCATACCCACCGATCAATCTCTTTTTATAGGATGAGGCCGTACTACAAACATACATCCAACAGTAGAAAAATGATGACTAGCATCCAGTAGGGTAGATTAGTGTAGTTAGTGTAGGTCCTGCCCTAGAAGAGTCTACCTTGCCGTGGTGGGCAGGCTTGAAATCCCTTGGTCAAAAGTGTGTCAGCGAATGGGCGAGAGGATCACTAGATCTTCACTTCTGGCCAATTGATTTTACCAAAGGACTCTTGGTTTAATTAGAGTGTGTGTGTGTGTATATATATATATATATATATATATATATATATATATATATATATAGTTGGAAAAGGAAAAATTCTGTATAGGTCCATAATTCTACTTTCATAAACACACAATAAAAATTTGGTATATTTACATTTGAATTGCTTCCTCTTTTATTTAATCCTTTCATGACCCGGGGGGGTCATTACCACTTGAATGCCCAGGCAGCATTTGCCCGGGTGGAAGGGGCTCTATGGCTACTTCTTCTACTTGTGGTGTGTGTAGGGAATAGGTGTTTATGTATTAACACATGTCCTAACCATGTATATATGTATGTACTGACAAGCCCCTTATGTGACAGTAGTGACAGGGTCCTCTCAATGGAGACATCAGGGGTCTTCTGGCTTCACCCCAAAGAACAGAAGATACGATTAACCACTTTAATACCGGGCTTTAAAACCACTTCCTTCCCGGGCCTATTTTGGCACTTCTCTCCTACATGTACAAATCATCATTCTTTTGCTAGAAAATTACTCAGAACCCCCAAACATTATATATGTTTTTTAGCAGACACCCTGGGAATAAAATGGCGGTCATTGCAACTTTTTATCTTGCACTGTATCTGCGAAATAATTTTTCAAAAGCCTTTTTTGTAAAAAAAAATGTTTTCATGAATTAAAAAATAACAAAACAGTAAAGTTAGCCCAATTTTTTTGTAAAATATGAAAGATGATGTTACACCGAGTAAATAGATACCTAACATGTCACGCTTTAAAATTGTGTACACTCATGGAATGGCGCCAAATTTCGTTACTTAAAAATCTCCATAGGCGACACTTTACATTTTTTAGAGTTACAGAGGAGGTCTAGTGCTAGAATTGTTGCTGGTGGCAACACCTAAACGACGTTTACATACGTGGGTGGGACTTGCGTGTGCGTACACTTCTACGCGCGAGCTACCGGGGACAGGGGCGTTTAAAAATGTTTTTATAATTTTTTTTTACTTATGTATTTATTTTTTTACACTTTTTTTTACATGTTTTTTTCGATCGCTTTTATTGCTATTACAAGGAATGTAAACATCCCTTGCAATAGGAAATGTGTGTGACAGGTTCTCTTTAAAGAGAGATGCGGGGTCAATAAGACCCCACATCTCTCCTCCAGGCTGGAAAGAATGAGATTGTGAAAAAAATTCACAGATCTCATTCAAACTAGCCGCAACTGCGGTTTGTTTACTTACGGGGACCCGGGCGTGACTTCATCACATTGCGCCCGGGCCTCCGACAGTCATAGAGATGACTGGTGACCATCTGGTCACCAGTCATCTCTATGGTGCACATCCGGAGGGGATGCCTGATTTAAGGAGGGACTCTGCTGGGCACGCCTGATGTAAGGAGGGGCTCTGCTGGGCACGCCTGATGTAAGGAGGGGCTCTGCTGGGCACGCCTGATGTAAAGAGGGGCTCAGCTGGGCATGCCTGATGTAAGGAGGGGCTCAGCTGGGCATGCCTGATGTAAGGAGGGGCTCAGCTGGGCACGCCCGATGTAAGGAGGGACACTGCTGGGGACGCCTGATGTAAGGAGGGGCTCCGCTGGGCACGCCTAATGTAAGGAGGGGCTCCGCTGGGCACGCCTGATGTAAGGAGGGGCTCCGCTGGGCACGCCTGATGTAAGGAGGGGCACCGCTGGGCACGCCTGATGTAAGAAGGGGCACCGCTTGGCACGCCTGATGTAAGGAGGGGCTCTGCTGGGGACGCCTGATGTAAGGAGGGGCTCTGCTGGGGATGCCTGATGTAAGGAGGGGCTCTGCTGGGGACGCCTGATGTAAGGAGGGGCTCTGCTGGGCACACCTGATGTAAGGAGGGGCACCGCTGGGCATTGTTGTAAGTAATGGAGTTACAATAAACGCAGCCCCTTTTAAGGGTAACAAGTAATCTACCTGATTACTCTTCCCCTCACTGTAACGCAGTTCCCATTACTTGGGCGGCATTACCGCAATTACATCTACCGCCACTAGATGGCAGCAGAGTAATTGCTTCTGCCTGCGCTGTGAACATAAATATGGGTGGAACTCCGCTTTAGAATCATGTGACCGCTGTGATGGCCTGTCACAGCGGTCTGAAAACTCCCAATCGCAAGGAGCCCTGGATACATTGAGCCACACCCGCCTCACACTCACCTATCACCGGGGAACAACTCACATCGATCATACACACTGTGTGCGCAACCTGATCAATGATCCGGGGAACACATGGCCGGAACAAAATGTTCTACAGAACAAACGTTCCCTATACAACACAGTGTACACAGCGACATTTAGTGGTTAACATGGTAAATGCAGGACACCTATACAGACCAATGATCAGCAGGTTTTTTTTGGTCAGTGATTTCATCTCTTCATCAGACAACAAAGAAAAATCTGACATCTCCATTCCAGATCCCTTGCAGCTAATAAAGCTTATTTATGATAAATAAAATAATAAACAATTGAAAATTCTAATAAAGCCTAATATAAGATTTTAAATTACAGACTCTGTAAACGTCAAGGGAATGTATATTATAAACATACATTTTAATCCTTTAATCCAGCTTATAATTTGGATGTAATATGTAGCAGATGGATAAGGGTTTTAAGTCATATTAGCTGCACATACATGGTGGGACGGATGCACCTAGGCTGGGATATACACGAGATCACCATTTGTTTCCGGTTTTCTTCTCTCAAGGATCTGGCATTCTTTTGTCTTTTTGTCTATTAACTCACTGCTCCCTGGCAAGCGCCCGTCATCTGCTTCTCAACAAAGCATTGTAGAATATGAAAAAAAGTCAGTTACTTTGCTGAGTAACTAATTACTTTTTCAATGTAGTAACTGAGTCACTAACGCAATTACTTTTTCGGAGAAGTAATTTGTAACTGTAAATCATTTTTTAAAGTAAGATGAGCAACACTGCCGCTGGGCACGCCTGATGTCAGGAGGGGCTCAGCTGGGCACGCCTGATGTAAGGAGGGGCTCCGCTGGGGACGCCTGATGTAAGGAGGGGCTCCGCTGGGGACGCCTGATGTAAGGAGGGGCTCCGCTGGGGACGCCTGATGTAAGGAGGGGCTCCGCTGGGGCCTTTCCGTGACCACGGGACACCGGCGGACATTGTGTCTGCAGGTCCCGCTGTCATGGAGCTCATAGCGGGCGGGCTTTGCAAAACAAAGCAATGTACAGGAGCCATTCTGCCGACATATAAGGCCCCTTTCAGATGTCCGCCTCCGTTCGTCCGTTTTTACAAGTCCGTAAACGGACTTGCAATGGGCCCCTATGGGATCGCGTCCGTTAGCGGATGATGCATCCGCTAACGTCCGCAAAGGTCTGCGTCTGTCTGGATTCGGTTTTTCGGATGAAAGAAAACCCTATTTTTCCTCAGTTTAGGCCGATACGTATTCTTTTACATATTTTTGGTAAAAAAAAAAAAAAAGTCACAATAAGCGTATATTGATTGGTTTGTGCAAAAGTTATAGCGCCTACAAAATAGGGGTAAGATTTATGCCATTTTTATTATTATTTTTTTTTTTTTACTGCGATTTTATCGGGACTGCGATTCTGATCAAATCGGACACTTTTGACACATTTTTGGGACCAATAACATTTATACAGCGATCAGTGCTATAAAAATGCACTGATTAATGTATAAATGACACTGGCAAGGAAGAGATTAACACTAGGGGGCGATCAAGGGGTTTACTGTGTTCCCTGGCTGTGTGTTCTAACTGTAGGGGGGATGGTACTGACTAGGAGAGATGACAGATCTCTCCTACTTATACTTTGTATGAACACACGATCTGTCTCCTCTCCCCTGAGAGAACCGGGATCTGTGTGTGTTTACACACACAGATCGTGGTTCTCGTTCTGTAACGAGCAATCGTGGGTGCTCTGCGGTCATTGCGCCCTCCGGGCACTCGCATCATCTCCTGAGGCGTCTTAAAGAGCCAACGTACAGCTACGACGGCTCGCGCAGGGGAGCCAACCTGCCGCAGTATAACTGCGCCGGATGGTCCGGAAGTTAAGGACAGGGACTGGTGTGAATGTATATTATATAAAAAAAAGTATTGCATGAATTGACAGCTCTATACAAGTACCTGAAATAAATAAATAAACCCACAGTACTCACTCCCCCTTTGTTCAGAGATTATCCAGGGCCACTATCTACTTTCTGGAGATGCTGGCTCAGAGATGACACAAATGTCTGACACAGTTGAGCCCCTGCTGCAGCTTCTCACCTTATCACTCGCTGCAAAGTTACACTGTTGCAATCTGATCACTGGGGGAGAGGAGACTGAGGAAATGCTTCCTCCTGCATGCAGCAGATTGATGACCTCAAATCACCTGACAGGGACTTACATTACAGTTTTGCATTATAGGTGTATACCTGAAATGTGCTGAAGATGTTGGTGTAGTAGACAAGTGATAATCTGAAGGAACTTACCCAATTATATTGGCGGTAGTCTCCCTGATGCGAATGCCTGTTATTTGCCCATTCTGTTGATCCGAAGAGTAAGAGAAAGCTGTACCTCCACCCGCTCCGAACTCCCCAGAGAAGGAAAAGTATCGCGACTGAACTGAAGGGAGCAAGAGAGGAGAGCGGTCAGACAGGCAGAAGTCTCCTACAGGGAATGTGTATATTCTATGTGCATAGAGTTCAGCCACCTATGAGAGATTGAGGTGAAAGCTATTTAAATAGGCACAGCTTACCAAAATGAGATCCCTGCACCCAATGTCTAGGTATGTACACCTGCTGTGCCCATTATGAGGGGTTCCCACCATCCCTGTGCTGAGTTTCCGGGTCTGTACAACTGCTGTGCCCATTATGAGGGGTTCCCACCATCCCTGTGCTGAGTTCCCGGGTCTGTACAACTGCTGTGCCCATTATGAGGGGTTCCCACCATCCCTGTGCTGAATTCCTGGGTCTGTACACCTGCTGTGCCCATTATGAGGGGTTTCCACCATCCCTGTGCTGAATTCCTGGGTCTGTACACCTGCTGTGCCCAGTATGAGGGATTCCAGCCATCCCTGTGCTGCGTTCCCGGGTCTGCACAACTGCTGTGCCCATTATGAGGGGTTCCCACCATCCCTGTGCTGAGTTCCCGGGTCTGTACACCTGCTGTGCCCATTATGAGGGGTTCCCGCCATCCATGTACTGAGTTTCTTTAATAACTCATACTCACCACTCAAAGCTGCAGTGGAGCCCAGCAAGAAGCACACACACAGGAGGGTCAGCATCCTGGTATTTTTAAGTTCTCACCTAGAAGATATGGGATATATTAATGCAATTTACTGCAAACCAAAACCATAATTCATAAAATTCAGACCTTTACTGGGAGTAGCAAATGGAAGGACGAAGACTGGACAGCCGCACTCCAAAATTACTTAAAATAAGTTGTCTTTTATTTTCAACTGTACACACAGTCACTGCAACCAACAAAATACAGTATGGCCGACGCGTTTCGCACTTACAGTCAGTGCTTAGTCATGGCGCCATGACTAAGCACTGACTGTAAGTGCGAAACGCGTCGGCCATACTGTATTTTGTTGGTTGCAGTGACTGTGTGTACAGTTGAAAATAAAAGACAACTTATTTTAAGTAATTTTGGAGTGCGGCTGTCCAGTCTTCGTCCTTCCATTTGCTATCATTAGCATTGCCAGCACCTTGGTGGTTCAACAACCCTTGATTGCACACGGGGCTCACCTGGAGCGGTGAGAAATCTGTCTCTTTACTGGGAGTACATGTCATTACTGGGGGAAAATAATCTTAGTAAGAATTTCACCACTATACCAGACATCAAACCTGAGAGGTCAAGAAACAAACCCGCACCCATTATGCATGCAGCCCTTCTTTAAAAAGAAGATACTATCCAACAAAAGCTAAGGGAGTGAAAAGAACAGTTTAAGAAAGAGCTCCTGACCCAGAGATGGACAGTTCACCAAAGGCAGGTCTGGTATTCCTCCACACTCCTTAGCCCGAGACTCCCTGCCGTTCTCAAGACCCCGAATCTTCATAACCTCACCCAGAATATCGTGCACCGCCACCTCAACAGGGAAGACTTTCTTATGCAGGGTAATCTGGCACCTTGCATTCCACCTAAAGTAACGGACAAATATGCTAACTAGAAAAAGTGTATCCGAATCAAAATCCCAGCGAGTCGGGAATGCCCCGTACACCCACTCCACATGTTGATGCGATAAAACCGCTGAAAACGTACCTTGGACCAAGCAGTGCTAATGATTGGACAACCAATTGCCTGCTACTGACAAGTGTCAAAAAGAATCTTCGCCAAGATCTTACTATATTCCTTGAGAAGACTGATTGGGTGCCAGTTCTGAATCATTGAGGGGTCTTTACCTTTTGACAGAAGAATCACAGCAGATTGCCTCATGGAGGGAGCATACCCTCTTTTAGACAGCTGTTATAAACCTCAACTAACGTAGCTACCCTCTCTTGCCCCCCCCCCAAGTCTATAACCTCCTTTATGCTCTTCACTAGCCGTTGTTAAACCTTCAACACCCTGTATACTTGTTAAAGAATAATATACTGCAGTGCTTATGAGGATAATTCCTGCAAGGTATTTATGAATGAGTCATTTTTAAACGATAATATTTTTAAGAAACCGGATCAATCAATATGAACACAGACTAAAAATAGGAGATTTAGAGCCCATTCACACTGGTCCGACTTTGGATCCGACTTCAAGTCGCCTCATGTCGCGCTGCATTAAGAAATCAATGTAAGTGAATGGACCCGTCTTAATGTACACTACTGAAGCCGCACCGACTTGAAAAAAGGTTCCTGTACTACTTCAATCCGACTTGTAGGCGACTTGTGCCCTTTGATTTCAATGGAAGTCGCCTCCAAGTCGAATCCCCATTCACAGTGAGGCAACTTTACAGGAAGTCGCCCCAGTGTGGACCTGTTCTAAGGCAAACACCTCCCTCCCACAGGGGAACTCCACGCCAAATTTTAAATAAAAAATTGTCATGAGTTCCCCTCCAGGAGTAAACCAGGCCCTTAGGTCTGGTATGGATTTCAAAGGGAACCCCTTTGCCGAAAAAGCAGCGCGGGGGTCCCCTTCAAATCCATACCAGACCCTTATACGAGCACGCAGCCCAGGCGGTCAAGAAAGGGGGTGGGGATGAGTGAGAGCCCCTTTCCCCCCTGAACCAACGACATAATTACCCCGTCCCCTTATGTCGTCACCACACGGAGCATGCTGGGACTGTGATGTCATAAGAGGCCAATATAAACCTAAGGGCCTGGTATGCTCTTGGCGGGGGAACCCATGGCGTTTTTTTATTTAAAATTTGGCATGAAGTTCCCCCTCCTGGAGGCGACATCAAGACGCGTTGTAAGCCGCGCTAAAGTCGCCTCAAGTCGCGCTCTGATTCATACTCAAGTCGTGTCGAAGTTGCCTCCCAAAGTCGCGCTGAAAGTCGTGTTGCCCATGTATGAATGGGCTCTTATTCACCAGACATGTATTCATACAAAATAGTTAGATATATAGATTTATCTATCTATATATTGGTTGACAAAAACAAAAGTTACATAAAATTAAAAATATCAATTGTGCTTCAGAAAATTCTAAATATCGATTGGAACATTGTTGTACTTTTTAAATGACACTGTAATGATAAAACTTCCCTGTAGAATCAATGACCTTGTAAATATGACGATTTAAAAAAAATCAAGAAATCTTGCGAGCCTCCACTCCTCTACTAACTAATATATAGACAGCTGCCGGCGTTAAACACGTCTCATATATCCGTGCAGGATCAATAAATGTTCAAAAGTACGCTGCACTATCTTTTAGATAGAACCAAATGAGGTATATACTATTAAATAAAGTGACAATAGTGCAATATAAATGCTTTAGAGAAAAATCTACAAGGCGGTTACTGATTTGAGAGAATAATTATCCAACTGTAAAATACTCAATAAATCAGTGTTTGAGAGAACAGAAAAAACTATCAGGTAAAATCAATATGACATAATTACCCTTCCAAAGATGGCGTCTGCTTAAAGAGGAGTTAATTCTTGCGACCTCAGAGTTTCAAAGTATAAGGTGTCAAGGAGTCTTCATGAATGTAGACATACGAGTTGATGAGTTGGTCTCATTGAGTGTTTCCATATATACCATATTGTACAATAGGCTCATAAATATTATAATAAGCCCAACCCAAAAGGCGTGACTTCTTTCCTATTGATTACCTTTTGTGGAATTAGGCAATATCACTTCCAACCACTAGACATGTCTGAGGGAAGAAAAACGTGTTCTGATATATCTATTAAATAATAGGCCCGGATTCACATCCATTCCCCCTGATCCTATCCCCGCTCCATCCATCGCCCTTGATCCTATCCCCGCTCCATCCATCCCCCTGATCCTATCCCCGCTCCCTTTCAACCCCCCTGATCCTATCCCCGCTCCATCCATTCCCCCTGACCCTATCCCCGCTCCATCCATCCCCCCTGATCCTATCCCTGCGCCATCCATCGCCCTTGATCCTATCCCCGCTCCATCCATCGCCCCTGATCCTATCCCCGCTCCATCCATCCCCCCTGATCCTATCCCTGCGCCATCCATCGCCCCTGATCCTATCCCTGCTCCATCCATCCCCCCTGATCCTATCCCCACTCCATCCATCCCCCCTGATCCTATCCCTGCGCCATCCATCGCCCCTGATCCTATCCCTGCTCCATCCATCCCCCCTGATCCTATCCCCGCGCCATCCATCGCCCTTTATCCTATCCCCGCTCCATCCATTCCCCTGATCCTATCCCCTCTCCATCCATCCCCCTGATCCTATCCCCGCTCCATCCATCCCCCCTGATCCTATCCCCGCTCCATCCATCCCCCCTGATCCTATCCCCGCTCCATCCATCCCCCCTGATCCTATCCCTGCGCCATCCATCGCCCTTGATCCTATCCCCGCTCCATCCATCCCCTGATCCTATCCCCGCTCCATCCATCCCCCCTGATCCTATCCCTGCGCCATCCATCGCCCTTGATCCTATCCCCGCTCCATCCATTCCCCTGATCCTATCCCCGCTCCATCCATCCCCCCTGATCCTATCCCTGCGCCACCCATCGCCCTTGATCCTATCCCCGCTCCATCCATCCCCCTGATCCTATCCCCGCTCCATCCATCCCCCCTGATCCTATCCCTGCGCCATCCATCGCCCCTGATCCTATCCCCGCTCCATCCATACCCCCTGATCCTATCCCTGCGCCATCCATTGCCCCTGATCCTATCCCCGCACCATCCATCCCCCCTGATCCTATCCCTGCGCCATCCATTGCCCCTGATCCTATCCCCGCTCCATCCATCCCCCCTGATCCTATCCCTGCTCCATCCATCGCCCCTGATCCTATCCCCGCTCCATCCATCCCCCCTGATCCTATCCCTGCTCCATCCATCGCCCCTGATCCTATCCCCGCTCCATCCATCGCCCTTGATCCTATCCCCGCTCCATCCATCCCCCTGATCCTATCCCCGCTCCATCCATCCCCCCTGATCCTATCCCTGCGCCATCCATCGCCCTTGATCCTATCCCCGCTCCATCCATTCCCCTGATCCTATCCCCGCTCCATCCATCCCCCCTGATCCTATCCCTGCGCCATCCATCGCCCTTGATCCTATCCCCGCTCCATCCATCCCCCTGATCCTATCCCCGCTCCATCCATCCCCCCTGATCCTATCCCTGCGCCATCCATCGCCCCTGATCCTATCCCCGCTCCATCCATACCCCCTGATCCTATCCCTGCTCCATCCATCGCCCCTGATCCTATCCCCGCTCCATCCATCCCCCCTGATCCTATCCCTGCTCCATCCATCGCCCCTGATCCTATCCCCGCTCCATCCATCGCCCTTGATCCTATCCCCGCTCCATCCATCCCCCTGATCCTATCCCCGCTCCATCCATCCCCCCTGATCCTATCCCTGCGCCATCCATCGCCCTTGATCCTATCCCCGCTCCATCCATTCCCCTGATCCTATCCCCGCTCCATCCATCCCCCCTGATCCTATCCCTGCGCCATCCATCGCCCTTGATCCTATCCCCGCTCCATCCATCCCCCTGATCCTATCCCCGCTCCATCCATCCCCCCTGATCCTATCCCTGCGCCATCCATCGCCCCTGATCCTATCCCCGCTCCATCCATACCCCCTGATCCTATCCCTGCGCCATCCATTGCCCCTGATCCTATCCCCGCACCATCCATCCCCCCTGATCCTATCCCTGCGCCATCCATTGCCCCTGATCCTATCCCCGCTCCATCCAT
Source organism: Rana kukunoris (assembly GCA_029574335.1). Classification (NCBI taxonomy): domain Eukaryota; kingdom Metazoa; phylum Chordata; class Amphibia; order Anura; family Ranidae; genus Rana; species Rana kukunoris. The sequence goes on from JAJQKJ010001673.1 coordinate 43,180, forward strand.
CCCCCCTGATCCTATCCCTGCTCCATCCATCGCCCCTGATCCTATCCCCGCTCCATCCATCCCCCCTGATCCTATCCCTGCTCCATCCATCGCCCCTGATCCTATCCCCGCTCCATCCATCGCCCCTGATCCTATCCCCGCTGATCCTATCCCCGATCCCATACTCGCTCCATCCATCCCCCGATCCCATCCCTACGCCATCCATTCCCCTGATCCTATTCCAGTTCTATCCACCACCCCAATCCAATCCCGGCTCCATCCATCCACCTAATTCCATCCCTGCTCCATCCATTGTGGTAGGTTAAGGGGGAGAGCCGCAACGACGCACTAGCCTGCTTAGTGCCAGGGGATGGGGGTGTCACCAAGTATTGCCGCATCAGGTGACACCAACCCTAGTGACGCCACTGCTTAAAACTCGAAATGAGGTATTCTTGGTCACGATTCCGCTAGACCCTAAAACCTGTGTTTTAGGTATACTGGATGATCTAACACTTGATGATAACCTGAAACAAGCCATTAGTAGAGCCCTCTTCCAGGCTCGTAAACTTATCCTTCAGCATTGGAAGGCAAGTGGACCTCCTAGGCCAGTGATGGCGAACCTTTTTGAGCCCGAGTGCCCAAATCGCGACACAAGAGCAATTTATTTCTTGCAAAGTGCCAACACAGAATTAAACCTACCAGCGGCTCTGTACAGAGGATGGGACTGATCATCCCTCTCTAAATGAGCCCTGAGGGACTAGAAATGTACGATTCTACCCATATTCGCTCAGACTGCAGGGATCAGGAATGCATTGTGCTCAGAATGCACTGTGCAACAAACAATGACCATTACACTCACCTAACTGACCATTACACTCACCTACCTGACTCATGCAATGACACCAATTATAAGGCACAGTGTTTTCCAATGACACCAATAATTAGGGAACATTTACACCAATAATGAGGCACAATGTTCCCTAATGACACCAATAATGAGGCACAATGACACCAATGATGGGGCACAATGTTTCCTAATGACACCAATAATAAGGCACAATGACACCAATGATGACAAAAAATAGGGGAGCACAATGTTTTCCAATGACACCAATAATGAGGCACAATGTTCCCTAATGACACCAATAATGAGGAACAATGACACCAATGATGACAGCAATGATGGGGCACAATGTTTCCCAATAAAACCAATAATGAGGCACAATGACACCAATGAGGACACACAATGTTTCCCAATGACACCAATAATGAGGCTGAATAACACCAACGATGGGGCACAATGTTTCCCAATGACACTAATGAGGCTGTTCTTTTTGCACAATTGAATGTTTGCAGAGCTAGCACCTGATATCTGAGGCCGTGTACACACGGCAGAGATCCTCGACGGGCAGAACACATCGTTCCGCCCGTCGAGGTTCTCTGCCGGCCGTCGAAATCGGCGACCCGCCCACATTCCCCCATTCCGTCGGGAATGTTCCGCAACCAGCCATTCTCTATTAATCAGGCGGGCCGTCGAGCAACCTCATCCGCTTAGAGAGCGTGGAATTCTCTCTATTTCTGCTCGACGGGCTACCTCCAGACGACGGGAAGCTCGTTGCCGAGAGCGTACACCCGTTCGCCGAGACTCATATCCTCCCTGCTGGAATGCAGCTTCCTCGCCAGCGAGGTAAAACTCTCGCTGGTTTCCTCCTCATATCGCGAGAACTTTCTCGGTCGTGTGTACGCCTTCCAAGCCTGTTGTCTAGAGAAGAACCCTACAGTCCACCCACGACTTTAAAATCTATCGTATTATCAGCCTCACGTGAGATCTTATCTGTCCTAAATATTGACGAGCTAACAAGTAGCTCATGTTTACTCCCGATACAAATCGACACTGTGTACTAGTCTCCTCTCATCGGTGCTGCCATCGGGACCGATACCGAGTATTTGTGGGAGTACTTGTACTCGTAGTAAGTACGCAAATGCTCCCGATACCTAGTCAATAGAATACTTTTTTTTGTATACATTCCTTTGATCAGCTGTTGACATATCATACATGTTCTGTGAAAATTCTTTGAGTTTTTTACTACTGCGTGATTATTCAAGCAAATAGTGTATCTGAAAATCGTGCATACGGAACATAGACTAAAAACTTATGACATCATTTTTACTCATTTTTATTCTTTTATAATGTCTTGTGTTAGAGTTCTTCATAAAACAATTCTAACTTATAAAGAAAATATCCTTAGACCATCTACCAACCGTATTGTGGTTTGAAAATAAATCTGTCACATGACATTTAAAAAAAGTATCGGTATTCGGTATCGGCGAGTACATGTTTAAAAAAAGTATCGGTACTTGTACTCGGTCCTCCTAAAAAAGTGGTATCGGGACAACCCTACTAACAAGATAAATACCCCTGTCTGTGTAATGTAAACTCCACATCGCTAACACCCGTCTGTGTCCCAGTGTCGACAGACCTGCACTTCCCACCAAACGCACCTAACAGGCTCCTCACGTGATTCCATTTCACGTCACATTGCCGTGCTCCCAGACGACGCTCACACCTAGTCGCCGTTACTTACCCGATTTGTTGCATAATGTTGAATGCGATGTGGAAAAGTGCGCCCACGCTACGCCGGGGTAAGTAAGCTCTTACGTAAGAAGTGGGGTAGGGTTGCCAGTTTTTAGGCGTATGTTCCAAGGTTCAATGTGGGTCTGGCGCCCCCAAAATGCAGATAATAATACGCATTTTGACGAAATGCATACGCAAATTTGCACGTACGTCTGCGTAAATGCTTTGAATCTGGGCCTATATAGATATGGTCACGATAGATATATAACATTTGCAACAATGGTTGGTATCTTTTAAAAATTCTAATTTGTTCTACATCAAAATATGATATTGTTTACCTCACGACAGAATTATCATTGGGTCATTGGACACCGAAATGAGAACAATCCAGTTAAGTATATCTGTCAACTATATATTGCGACATTGGGCCTCTTTGTCTACCCAACCCAAAACATGTAAATACCAGCGTCTTTGGTTTCTGTTTTCACAATTTGTTCGTATTGTTTAGTGCGGGTTATACATTGAAAGTTGGCAAATAAATGTTGTTGGTGACCGTCCAGTACGGAAGCCATCTCTGACGAACTGTTGGAAACACGCGAAAAAATGACAGTCCTTGCGTAACCTCAAAGCGCAACGCATTCTTTATTTTAAGAAGGGCTTCTATTATAAGCATGGGGGTAAATGTGGCACATTTCTTGCAAAAGCCCATAATTGCACATATGGTGGGATTGCTCTCAGTTGGTGGTGCCTTTCTGGAACAAAGTGCGCAAACTAATTGCGTTTATTACTGAAACTAAAATCTTTCTTACCCCTGCGTGTTGCGTCCTGCACATTGCAGATTGTTCCGTGAGACGTTACAAAAGGTCTCTAACCAGACATCTGCTAAAGGCAGCAAAAATTTCGATTCCCGGACACTGGAAATGGAAATGTGTCCCTTCGATCCCTGAATGGTTTCGCTTCATAGAGGATATCTACCATACGGAGGAAACAGTGGCCATGGCTTCTTGTCTTCTGGTTCTGTTGGACCTAAGTGCAGCTTTTGACACTGTAGACCACAAACTATTATTGACACAGCTAGCTGAAGTAGCCAGAGTCGCAGAAGGCGATTTATCCTGGTTCTCCTCTTTTTTGGAAACCGATCGCAAACAGTGAAGTTAGGACCTTTCATTTCTGAGAAACGCACAGTAACATGCGGAGTCCCTCAAGGATCGCCGCTCACACCGGCGCTATTTAACATCTATCTTCGTCCTCTCTCAAGGATCGCCTCTCTCAGCCAAAAACTGCTTTACCATTCATATGCAGACGACACGCAACTATATTTCCGCATTTGCAATAAAAAGGATCACCACCTCGATCTAGAGACAGGCCTCTCTTTGATAGAGGATGACAAAGAGTTATCTTAAACTCAACGGAGCGAAAACAAAACTTCTCCTGTTTCACGCCAAGCGTAAGAATCAACCTGCAAAAACATGGACCCCCCCGCCCATTCTGGGCAAAATCATCTCCCCTAGCGCCGAAGTCAAAAGTCTCAGGGTCATTTTTGACTCCTTTATGACAATGGACGCACAAATAGGGTCAGTAGTCAGCGGATCTCACCATCTGCTGCGCCTACTACGTAGACTTACTCCTTTCATCCCCAAAGAAGACGTAGCAGTCGTGGTGGGAGCAATTGTGAACTCCAGACTGGACTATGCAAATGCCCTTTACCTCGGACTCCCCAAGTACCAAATCGCTCGTCTGCAAGTCGTTCACAACACGGCCGCCAGACTTGTGACTGGGAAAAAACCCTGGGAATCAATCTCACCTTCACTGAGATGCCTTCACTGGTTACCAGTAAAAGACAAAATTACTTTTAAAGCTCTCTGTCTAACGCATAGATGTATCCATGGGAATGCCCCCCAGTATTTATGAGATAAAATAAAAGTTCACAATCCCAATCGCATCCTGCTCCAGATTCCGACAGCCAACTACAAGTCCAAAGGTGAAAGAAGATTCGCGGTCCAAGGTCCCAGACTATGGAACGCTTTACCAACCAACATTCGGTTGGAGGAGAACCACTTAGCTTTCAGGAGAAAGATCAAGACTTTTCTCTTTTGATACCAAAGGAGACAGGAACAGCAAGCGCCCAGAGGCGATTCAGTTAGCATGTGCTGCGCTATATAAGTTTTCATTCATTCATTCATTCATGGTTAGGGAATCCTCTAAAAAAAATCAACACACTGTGGTTGCCCTGGTTGGTGTTTCGATATTCTGACTATTATCTGCATTTAGACAGAGGGTGAAAACCCCACTACAGCACGGGTTGCCTTCTCTTTCTATTTATAGATGGTCGGATCATTGACTGACTATCCCCCCTCACAATTGCCCTATATCCTATTTGGATGTGATGAGTCCCACAGTGGCACTGCTAGACCACTGTGAGCCTTAGACTCTTTACGGATTTTCTTGGGAACTCAGCACAGGGATGGTGGGAACTCCTTATAATGAGTACAGCAGGTGTACAGACCTGGAAACTCAGCACAGGGATGGTGGAAACCCCTCATAATGGGTACAGCATATAAACAGACCCGGGAACTCAGCACAGTGATAGTGGGAACCCCTCATAATGGACACAGCAGGTGTGCAGACACGGGAACTCAGCACAGGGATGGTGGGAACCCCTCATAATGGGCACAGCAGGTGTACAGACCCAGGAACTCAGCACGTGGATGGTAGGAACCCCTAATAATGGGCACGGTGGGTGTACAGACCAAGGAACTCAGCACGTGGATGGTGGGAACCCCTAATAACGGGCACAGTGGGTGTACAGACCCAGGAACTCAGCCTTAGACACCCTCTTCAAGAAACTTTACGGCTTTTCTTGGGAACTCAGCACGTTGATGGTGGGAACCCCTAATAATGGGCACAGTGGGTGTACAGACCCGGGAACTCAGCACGTGGATGGTGGGAACCCCTAATAATGGGCACAGCAGGTGTACAGACCCAGGAATTCAGCACATGGATGGTGGGAACCCCTAATAATGGGCACAGTGGGTGTACAGACCCAGGAACTCAGCACAGGAATGGTGGAAACCCCTCATAATTGGCACAGCAGGTGTACAGACCTGAGAACTCAGCACAGGGATGGTGGGAACCCCTCATAATGGGCACAGCAGGGGTACAGATCTGGGAACTCAGCACAGGAATGGTGTGAACCCCTCATTATGGGTACAGGTTATAGACCTGGTAACTTAGCACAGGAATGGTAGGAACACCTCATAATGGGCACAGCTAGTGTACAGACCTACACATTTAGTGCAGGGATCTCATTTTGGTAAGCTGTGCCTATTTAAATAGCTTTCACAACAATCTCTTATAGGTGGCTGAACTCTATGCACATAGAATATACACATTCCCTGTAGGAGACTTCTGCCTGTCTAACCGCTCTCCTCTCTTGCACCCTTCAGTTCAGTCGCGGCCCTCTTTCCTCTCTGGGGAGTTCGGAGGGGGTGGAGGTACAGCTTTCTCTTAGACCCCTTTCACATTGAGGCGTTTTTCACGCAGTACAGCGCTAAAAATAGCGCTGCTATACCGCATGAAAAAAAAACGCCCTGTAGTCTTCAATGCGAAAGCCCGAAGGCTCTCACACTGAAGCGGTGCGCTAGCAGGACCGCTCCAAAAGTCCTGCTAGCCACATCTTTGCAGCGGTATATACCGCTCCTTCCCATTGAAATCAATGGGAAACCGCGGTAATACCGCTCGCAATGTGCCTCTACAGAGGCACATTGCGGGCGGTATTAACCCTTTTTCTGGCCGCTAGTGGGGGGTAAAACGATAGTATAGCAGCGATCAAAATCGCGCTGCTATGCCGCCACCGCGGCTCACGCTGCAATGTGAAAGCAGCCTTACTCTTTGGATCAACGGAATGGGCAAATAGCAGGCTTTCGCATCAGGGAGAGTACCATTGGACCCATCAGGGAGAGTACCATTGGACACATCAGGGAGAGTACCGTTGGACCCATCAGGGAGAGTACCGTTGGACCCATCAGGGAGAGTACCATTGGACACATCAGGGAGAGTACCATTGGACCCATCAGGGAGAGTACCATTGGACCCATCAGGGAGAGTACCATTGAACCCATCAGGGAGAGTACCATTGGACCCATCAGGGAGAGAACCATTGGACACATCAGGGAGAGTACCATTGGACACATCAGGGAGAGTACCATTGGACCCATCAGGGAGAGTACCATTGGACCCATCAGGGAGAGTACCATTGGACCCATCAGGGAGAGTACCATTGGACCCATCAGGGAGAGTACCATTGGACCCATCAGGGAGAGTACCATTGGACCCATCAGGGAGAGTACCATTGGAGCCATCAGGGAGAGTACCATTGGACCCATCAGGGAGAGTACCATTGGACCCATCAGGGAGAGTACCATTGGAATCCTGTTTGCACGTTTTCACTTAGGGGTGTACTCACTTTTGTTGCCAGCGGTTTAGACATTAATGGCTGTGTGTTGAGTTATTTTGAGGGGACAGCAAATGTACACTGTTATACAAGCTGTACACTCACTACACAACATTGTAGCAAAGTGTAATTTCTTCAGCATTGTCACATGAAAAGATAAAAGAAAATATTTACAAAAATGTGAGGGGTGTACTTACTTTTGTGAGATACTGCAAATACCGGCATTGTAATCTGTAGCTATACATTCATCACAAATACCGTTCGGCTGGTTATTTAAACCACTTGTAACTGTATACAGGGCCGCCATCAGGAATTTTGGGCCCCTTACACAGCTTCAGGCATGGGCCCCCTGGAGCAGAGAACCGGGGGGGGGGGGAGGGTGCTGCCGCATGAAATTGAGAAGCGGGGGGGCTGCTGCCGTGAATTGAGAAGCGGGGGGGCCCTTTACAAAAAGAAGAAATAAAGAAAATATATATAAAAAAGGGGGGTAGCCATCCGGGGCCCTGGGGACCTCTGTGCCCTTTAATAAAAAGAAAAAAAAAGAGAGAAAAAATATATATATATATATATAATATATATATTTTTTTTTTTAAAAAGGGTGGTTGCCAACTGGGGCCCCGGGGACCTTATTTTTTATAAAAGGAAATTACAAAAAAAGGGGACTTTCCATTCGGGACCTCTGGGCCCTTTAATAAAAATAAACCTCTGGGCCTTTTAAAAAAAAAGAAAGAAATAAAAAAATATATATATAAAAAATAAATAAACATTTATATTAAAAAAAAACAAGGGGGTTGCCTTCCAGGGCCCTGGGGACCTCTGGGCCCTTTAATAAAAAATAAAAATATAAAAAAAATATATAAACAAAAATAAAAAATACAATTATAAAAAAAGGGGGTTGACACATGGGGCCCTGGGACCTCTGAGCCCTTTAATAAAAATACATCTATATATTAAAAAAAAAAGAATAAAATAATATAAAAAAGTAAAACAAATTATAAAAAAGGAGGATTGTCATCCGGGGGCCCTGGGGACCTCTGGGCCCTTTAATAATAATAATAATATTATATATATATAAAATATATAAAAATAAAAGAAATACAAAAAATATAAAAAATATATATATTTTAATAAAAAAAGGGGGGTTGTCATCTGGGGCCCTGGAGATCTCCAGGTCCCTGTGGACCTCCGGACCTCTAAAAAAAAATAAAAGAAAAAAAATTGGTCCTTTAATAAAAAATAAAATAAAAATATATTAAAAATATATTTTTTTATAAAAAAACTTACAATTTTAATTATAAAAAGAAA
>JAJQKJ010002919.1:0-59526 GCA_029574335.1 Rana kukunoris
TTCTATTCCCAGAACCCCCTCCTCTCCCCCTCTCCCACCTCAAACCCTCTATTCCCAATACCCCCCCCCAACCCCACCACCACCAAATTTTCTCTCCCAGTTCCCCCCAACCCCTTTCAGCAACCTTTCAACTTTTCTATTTCCCAGAACCCCTCAATCCATTTCTCTTCCCAATATTACCCCCCTCACTCATTCTCTTACCAGTCCCCCAAACCCTTTCCTGACCCCCCCCCCCAACCAGCTTCTCTTCCCAGACAGTACTCCCTTCCCAAACCCCTTCTTTCCAGTAACCCCCCAACGTTCGATCACCTCTTTATTCCAGAAACCCTTCCTCTGCCCCCCCAACCGTCTTACTTTTCCCATAATACTCCACCCCCCCCAAACCTTTTCCTGACCCCCTCTACCTATTCCTCTCCCAGTCCCCCCAACCCTTTTCAGTATCCCCCAGCACATTCAACCTTTTTATTCCCAGAACCCCCCTGCCCCTCCTCAACCCCCCCCCCCCTTTCTCTTGCCCAATATCCCCTCCCCAGTCCTCCCACCAACTTTTCCCTCCCCCAGTTCCCCCACAACCCCCCAACCCCTCCCTTTTTCAGTACCCCCCCCCCTCCAACTCTTTCTCTTCTATTCAGAACCCCCCACTCAATCCCCATTTCTAATCCAATACTACCCCCCCACCCCACCCCAACCTTCCCCCCCCCCACCTATTTCTCTTCCCAGTCCCCCCCCCCCCCCCAAACTTCTCTTTCCAGTAACCCCCTTCCTAACCCTTTTAACCCCCCTTCCTAGTACCCCCTTCCTCTTCCAGTAGCCCCCCCCCCCAACTTGATCAACCCCCTTTCTATTCCTCAATCCCAATTCTCTTCCCAATACTTCCCAATACTACCCCCCCCCTCACCCATTTCTCTTCCCAGTCCCCCCCAACCCCTTCCTGACCCCCTCAACCCCCCTTCACTTCCCAGTACCCCCTTCTTTCCAGTACCCCCCAACGTGATCAACCTCTTTATTCCCAGAACCCCCTGCCCCCTCAATCCCTCTCTCTTCCCAGTCCCCCCCCCACCCCTTTCCTGACCCCCTCAACCCTTTTCTCTTCCCAGAACTCTCTGCGCCCTCAACCCCTTTCTCTTCCCAATACTTTTCACCACCCCTACTCCTTTCTCTATCCATTCCCCCCCCCCCAACCCCTTTCTTTTACATATTTTCCACACATTGGAATTTTTGGGGAGTTTTACATATTTTCTACATTTCTGTTGCAATGCTCTCTATCCTTACTTTGTGATAGAGAGTTCTAGAACACCGGCAGTAATCTCGTGTTCACCTTCCCCCGTCCATTACATCGAGTTTTCAAAAAAAAAAAAAAAAGATAAAAAAAACATTTGGAATGTGAACCACCAATCTGTAAATGAGGGAATTCTACAACTCCAGAGCCGAGCCGAGAGCCGCCCATTCACTGGTAGAAGTGGTTCTTTTCTAATTGTTATTGGGGGACGAATCCCCATCACCTTCAACTGCAGGGACAAGAAAATTGGGGGGATGGAAACATTTTCTGGAACAATGAATGTGGTTTTCATTCTGTAGAGTCCGTTCATTCCAAAATAGAATTCACCAAATGTAATGAGAATTGTCAACTTTTCATTCGATAACGAATCTCTGCCCCCCCCCCCCGGTGCTAGTAGTTTATTCACAGAATATGTAGAAACCGATACAGTCTGTCTGGTACTAAAGGTCAGAACATCTCCTGCAAACATTAGTCAGAGGTCAGACTCATCCGCTAACCATTATTTGGGAGATGTTACATATTAAAGACAAAGTCATGTGACAATTCTTTAAGTGAGCGAGGGGGGAGGACCCCAAGGAGCCACCATCACCTCTTCCCCAGAGGGGACCCCCAGGAGTCTCCAGGACCCCTTCCCAAGAGGGGACCCCCAACAACCTCCAGGACCCCTTTCCCCACAGGGGATCAACAACCTCCAGGACCCCTTTCCCCACAGGGGACCCCAGCCACCTCCAGGGCCCCTTCCCCACAGGGGACCTCAACCACCTCCTCCAGGGCCCCTTCCCCACAGGGGACCTCAACCACCTCCCTCAAGGGCCCCTTCCCCACAGGGGACCCCAGCAATCTCCATGGCCCCTTCCTCACAGGGGACCCCAGCAACCTCCAGGACCCCTAGCCCACAGGGGACCCCAGCTGTTGCAAAACTACAAGTCCCATCATGCCTCTGCCTTTGGGTGTCATTCTTGTGGCTGTCAGTCTTGCTATGCCTCATAGGACTTGTAGTTCTGCAACAGCTGGAGGTCCGCTAATTGCATATCCCCGCCATAGGGGATCCCCAGCAGCCTCCAGGGCCTCCTCTCTGCAGGAGAACCAAGCATCCTACCCTCCCCACAGGGGACCCCAGAACGGTCAAGACACCCTTCCTACAGGGGACCCCCAGCAACCTCCAGGACCCTCTCCCTGCAAGGGACTGCAGCAGTCTCAAGGACCCCCCTCACAGGAGACCCCAGAAGCCTCTGTGACCTACCCTTCCCATTAGGTATCGCAGCAATCTCCAAGACCCCCTCCTTGCAGGCGACCCCAGCAGCCCCTGCAGGACCCCCTTCCTTGCAGGCGACCCCAGCAGCTCTTCAGGACCCCCTTCCTTGCAGGCGACCCCAGCATCCCTCCAAGACCCCCGCTTTGCAGGCGACCCCAGCAGCCCCTCCAGGACCCCCTCTTTGCAGACGACCCCAGCAGCCGGACCCCCTCTTTGCAGACGACCCCAGCAGCCCCTCCAGGACCCCCTCTTTGCAGGCGACCCCAGCAGCCGGACCCTCTCTTTGCAGACGACCCCAGCATCCCTCCAGGACCCCCTCTTTGCAGGCGACCCCAGCAGCCCCTCCAGGACCCCCTCTTTGCAGACTACCCCAGCAGCCCCTCCAGGACCCCCTCTTCCTTGCAGGTGACCCCTGCAGCCCTCCAGGACCCACTCCCTTGCAGGTGACCCCTGCAGCCCTCCAGGACCCCCTCCACGCAGGTGACATCCAGGGGTAAGACCACGCTGTATTAAGATACCTCTCAAATCCAGCAGCCTTCAGGGCCCCTTCACTGCAGGGGACCCCCAGCAGCCTCCAGTACCCCCCTCACAGGAGACCCCAAAAGTCTATGTGACGCCCTCCTTGCAGGGGACCCCAGCAGTCTCTGAACTACACTTCCCATAGTGGACCCCAGCAACCACCAGGACCCTCTCCCTGCAGGGGGCTCTCTGGGTAAACGTCTCACCCATTGTGGGAGAAAATCCTGTTTATTGGAGAGGCTGAAAAGAAGAATGAGGAGGGGAAGGAAGGAGAAGGGGGGCTGCTGTGAAAAAGGAGAAGAGGCTGGGATTGAGGCAGGGTCATAAAAGGATTTGCTGGTGTGCATCTTAATGGGCTGTCCTGATCTACCTTCCCTCCTCACTCCTCACAACTTCTTCACTCTCACACCTCGCAGGGTACAAGGTAAGACTCCAACCCTCTCTGCCAGGAGGAAGCCAAGATAACCGGGGGGGCTCCCCAACCTCCTCCCCCTCACCGGGGGGCTCCCCAACCTCCTCCCCCCTCACCGGGGGGCTCCCCAACCTCCTCCCCCCTCACCGGGGAGCTCCCCAACCTCCCCCCCTCACCGGGGGGCTCCCCATCCCCCCTCACCGGGGAGCTCCCCAACCTCCCCCCTCACCGGGGGGCTCCCCAACCTCCTCCCAACCCCCAAATAATGCAAGTTCACACATGAGCAGAAACTTGTGCCGGAGGGGGGCAGAGATTCCGATTTCACGTCCCAAACCCTACAAATTCCTTGGCTTCCTACTGAGGATTCCTGAATGAGATTCTGTTCATGTGAGAGTGGAAGGCTTGGCGTGCCGGGCTCTTCAGAGGGGAACAATGTAACAGCGGGATGTTTTGGTTGTAGATGATAAAAAAAACGGGATGTTTTGGTTGTAGATTTGGTAACAATGAAAAGTTTTGTTCTTGTCGATCACAGGAATTCAACGTTTCACTCTTGTGAATAAGAATGGAACTTCCTGCAGATTGGAAGAAGATCGGGGGTCGTAGATTGCAACACATTTTAGTTGTAGATTTGTAACAATGGAACATTCTGTAGATTATTTTTTAGATTTATTTCCTGCAATGGAAGGTCTTGTAGATTTGTAACAATGGAACATTCTGTAGATTATTTTTTAGATGCATTTCCTGCAATGGAAGGTCTTTGGTTTTGGGGATTGTAACAAATATTAGTTGTAGGATAAGAAGAAGAATGAAAGATCGTTCCTGTAGATCGCAGGAGATAATAGAACAATTGTAACAATAGAAGGTCTCGGGGTTTGTGGATTAGAACAATGCAAGGATGGAATATATAAGAGAATGTAACAATGTAACACGTTGCTCCATTAGATAATATTTTAGTAGAAGATTGGAACGTCTGGGTCCTGTAAATCGTAACAATGGAATAACGGAAGATTTCAGTTTTGTAGAGAATAGGGATGGAAGGATTTGTAGATTGTAACAATGTAACAATGACATGTGTTGGCCCTGTAGATCGGAAGAATGGAATGATTTAGACATTTAGGGCCAGATTCACATAGATCGGTTTAAATTTGCGCGGGCGTAACGTAGCTCCGATACGCTACGCGAGGCAAATGCTGTATTCACTAAGTTACGGCGGCGTAGCGTAAATGGGCCGGCGTAAGCCCGTAAATGTGAATGAGGTGGGCGTGTTTTATGGTAATGTGTTATGCCCCCACGTTTTTTTTTTTTATTGCGCATGCGCCGGCCGTGGACGTATCCCAGTGCGCATGCTCCGAATTATGACGCTACGACGCATTGCTTTCGACGTGAACGTAATTGACGTAAATCCCCATTCACGGACGAGTTACGCAAACGACGTAAAATTTGAAAGGTTCGACGCGGTCCCGACGTCCATACTTAACATGGGATGCGCCATCTTTTCAGTGGTTTAGCTTTACGCCGGAAAACGGCGTAAATTCACTGCGACGGCCGGGCCTACGTTCGTGAATAGGCGTATCTCGCTGATTTACATATTCTAGGCGTGAATCAGCGGGAACGCCCCCTAGCGGCCGGCGTGAAATGCAGTTAAGATACGGCGGCGTAGGAGACTTACGCCGGTCGTATCTTAACAATATTTAAGCGTATCTCACTTTGAGAATACGCTTAAATATACGCCGGCGCAGATTCTTAGTTACGACGGCGTAACTAATGATGAATCTGGCCCTTAGGATAATATTGAAACTCTTGGCGCTATAGACGAGCCGGTTCACACTGGGGTGACTCAGCCGTCTGACGAGTCGCATCACATTGCAATAGAACCGTTCTAATAGGAGCGACACCAGGGCCGTCTTAATAGCATCATGGGCTCTGGAGACAATTTTGGGGCACCGTGGGCTCAAGGACCAGCTGCTTTAGGGAAAAAGTGCAGGACCCCCCCCCATGCAGCTGGGGCCCCTGGGCAGTGCCCAGGTGTGCCCTCTCACTCAGACTTAGAAAAAGGTTCCGGTACGACTTTGGGGGGGCGACTCGCATTGACTTCTATACAGAAGTCGTTTTGCAAGTCGCCTCTGAAGTCGTCTTCAGGACGCCTTGCCGCGTCGCCCCCGGAGTCGTGCCGCCCCCGTGTGATCCTTTATAATAATAATAATATTTTAATTGTAGATTATAAGAATGAAATATTTTGCACATTTGTCCGATTTCCAATAGTTTGCGCCGGAATTTTCTCCCGGTTGGGAATATTGGGCACGTTCGAGTCTTCCCAGTTGGCGCAACGTGGAGGACCATTTTGGGGGCTTTGCCCCAGGTCCCCATCAGACCCTCGCTGAACACTTGGGGGCTCATTTAGACATGCAAAGAAATTGGGAGCTCAAATGAGAATCAATGTTTTTGCTTAGACCAGGGGTCTCCAAACGGTGGCCCGAGGGCCAGATGTGGCCCTTTGCTAGACTTTATCCGGCCCTTGGGACACTATTACTCCCAACAATATGAAGCACGAATCCTCACACTTACACCAACAATGGGTCACCATTTCTTTCATTAATACCAATAATGGGATACTATTCCTTCCCTATTAGTAGTTCCTTAACCCTACTGACCACCAACCCTGAGGACCACCCTGCTGGACCTGGGACATTTTCTACCCAGCACTGGCCACAATCCGGCCCTCCTAAAAGTCGGAAGGACAGTAAACTGGCCCTTAGTTTCAAAAGTTTGGAGACCCGTGGCTTAGACGATAGATCACAATTCTCTCACGCTTCATGCGATGCATCATCATCATCATCTTTCACATTGAAACCAAGAAAAAAAAAAAACTTTATTCATTGAAGTGAATTTTCCCCCCCAAAAAATTGCATTTAAAAAAACCGCTGGGCAAATACAGTGCGACATAAAATATTGCAGCAATTGCGATTTTATTCCCCGGGGTCTCTGCTAAAAAATATATATATAAAATGTTTGGGGGTTCCACATAATTTACTAGCAAAAATTTTTGATTTTAACTGAAGAAACAAGTGTCAGAACAAGATTTGGACTTCCAAGTGGTTAAACTTCCGGCATCTACACACAGAAGTTTGATGTAAGAAGGAAGTTAGTTACAATGTTTCCTGTTACAAACTTGGCAGACTGCCGGTGATCTGACGATATGGTTCCGGCTACCGAGATGGTTCCTGTAAGGACTGCGCAGGCGCAATCCTTGCCGACGGAAATCACCGAACTTCCAGGGCGACGTAGAATTTAAGGTAAGTGGCCAGTCGGCCTCGCTTCGCTTGGCTCTTTTTTTAACATCCTCCAATCCACAGGGATGTTAAGCGCGGATGCCGCCCAAGGTTCGGAGATTTCGGTCGCCTGCGCAGTCCTTACAGGAACCATCTTGATAGGGGAACCATACCGACAAGTCACCGGATTTTTTATTTTCACAGAGAAGTTTATCCCTTTGATCTAAGAAGGAAGTTGGTTACAATGTTTCCGGTTACAAACTTGGCAGACTGCCGGTGATCTGCCAAAATGGTTCCTCCTATCGGTATGGTTCCGACCTTGACTGCGCAGGCGCAATCCGAGCCAACGGAAATTACCGAACCTGATCAGCTGTAGCAACAGGTCCAGGGCGACGTGGAATTCGCTGTAAGTGGCCTCCTGGCTCTTTTTAACATCCTCCAGGTCCACGGGGAATAAGCCTGGATGCCGAGCATGCGCAGTGTACAGCTGAGCAAGTTTGGAGATTTCTGTGGGCTTCGTCTGTCAAGCAGGGAACCATATCGATAGGGGAACCAGCTCCACAAGACCCCGGATATTTTCTATACACACACAGATGTTTGATATAAGAAGGACGTTACAATGTTTCCTGTTAAGAACTTGGCAGACTGCCGGGATATTATCTTTACACACAGAAGTTTATCCCTTTGATCTGAGAAGGAAGCGTAAGTTACAATGTTTCATGTTAAGAACTTGGCAGACTGCCAGATATTTTCTTCGGACAGCTGATAAGTCTCTCCACTTGTTCTATGAAAGAATCGGTAAACTCTGCATTGGAGATCGTGGGGGGGGGGGGTTGAATCGAGATCACATTTTTTTTTTTTTTTAACAATTAATTGTTCAGCTCTACCACCAGGTAACCCCCTCGGGAGAGCGCTTCTCCTAGGGGGTTATCTAATGCGCGGAGGAGCTGCCGGGGGACCCCAGAAGAGAACGATCGGGGCCACTCTGTGCAAAAACGAGCTGCACAGTGGAGGCAAGTATGATACATAAAAAAATCACTCTGTTCATTCATAACTGAAGCATAGTAAACCGTTTTAAAGTATGCTTCAGTTTGTAAATGAACAGGAAGCCACTCAGCACAGAGCACTCCCCATTCACTCCCTGTGCAGTGCAGCTGAGGCTGCGGAGGAAGGCGTGCGTTTGAGCTTTGGGGTGCACACCCCTAAAGTATAATAGTCTGCACGCCCCTAGGGACCATTCCATGTTATTCTGGATAGAGACGCTCTGGTGCTGTTTTTCTCATCAATACAAATCCTGGGGGACCCAGCCGTGTGTTTCTGGGGCTCCCAACCCAGAGCAGACCGTGCATCTATAGGCCCGCTGGGAGGACATGGGGGGGGGGGGGGGATCTACGCAGGTCACATGACATGGGGGGGGTTACACAGGTCACATGACATGGGGGGGGGGTTTACACAGGTCACATGACATGGGGGGGGGGGTTTACACAGGTCACATGACATGGGGGGGGGGGTTACACAGGTCACATGACATGGGGGGGGGTTACACAGGTCACATGACATGGGGGGGGGGTTACACAGGTCACATGGGGGGGGGGGGTTACATGGGGGGGGGGGGGGTTACACAGGTCACATGACATGGGGGGTGGGTTTACACAGGTCACATGACATGGGGGGTGGGTTTACACAGGTCACATGACATGGGGGGGGGGTGTTACACAGGTCACATGACATGGGGGGGTTTACACAGGTCACATGACATGGGGGGGGGGGTTTACACAGGTCACATGACATGGGGGGGGGTTTACACAGGTCACATGACATGGGGGGGGGGGGTTACACAGGTCACATGACATGGGGGGGGGGGTTACACAGGTCACATGACATGGGGGGGGGTTACACAGGTCACATGACATGGGGGGGGGGGTTACACAGGTGGGGGGGTTACACATGACATGGGGGGGGGGGTTACACAGGTGGGGGGGGGGTTTTACACATGACATGGGGGGGGGGGGGGGGGGGGGGGGGGTTACACAGGTCACATGACATGGGGGGGGGGTTTACACAGGTCACATGACATGGGGGGGGGTTACACAGGTCACATGACATGGGGGGGGGGGGGGGTTACACAGGTCACATGACATGGGGGGGGGTTACACAGGTCACATGACATGGGGGGGGGGGGTTACACAGGTCACATGACATGGGGGGGGGTTACACAGGTCACATGACATGGGGGGGGGGGGGGTTACACAGGTCACATGACATGGGGGGGGGGTTACACAGGTCACATGACATGGGGGGGGGGGTTACACAGGTCACATGACATGGGGGGGGGGTATCTGCACAGGTCGTGGTTGGTATTTGGCAATAAAGATTAGATCCACATCGGGAACCTCTTGACTGATATAAAAAGCAATTACTAATCTGACTCACTAGAGGAAATTACTTTGAGATTGAGATTAAAGTAGAGGGCGGGGGCCCAGGTCACCCAGTTACAACCCTCCCCCCCCCCCCACATTGGTTCTGGGGCTCAGGAAACCGGAATGGAATACAGGAAGGGAAGCGGAATACTGAGATCCTATGGGGACCCCCGGGGGCCAGCTGTTTGGTACTTTGCAGGGAAGGTTGGGTTCTTGGATGAACTGAGCGCGCTCCATGCAGGGGAACACCCGGGAGGGGGAGGGGGGTGCAGAAAGACATGGGAAGGGGATGGAGACGGCAGTCGCTCTGTATATTGTCTGTGGCGGAATGCCAGACCCGGCGAGATGTCAATGGGAGCGGTGATTGGGCTTCACACAAGTAATCTGATGGACGTTGGGACAGAATTGCTCCTCACACATGTGGACTTTGTTTCCTGTCTGTGTGGCGTGGAGAATGCACTTCGCCTGCTGATAACAATTACAGGGCAATCGTAAACTTCTGCGTCTGCCCTTAGAGTATTCGTTACAGTTAAGCAGGGATGCAGACTGCACTGCCTTCTATACATCAGAATAGAGAGAGAGATAAAGCTCTCTCCACCTCTCTCTCCACATCTCTGCCTCTCTCTCCACATCTCTGCCTCTCTCTCCACATCTCTGCCTCTCTCTCCACATCTCTGCCTCTCTCTCCACATCTCTGCCTCTCTCTCCACATCTCTGCCTCTCCACATCTCCCCACATCTCTGCCTCTCCACATCTCCCCACATCTCTGCCTCTCCACATCTCCCCACATCTCTCTCTAATATTGATTGGACCCTGGGCAAAAATCCCCCCCCCCCCACCCATACAATTTTGCTCCCCATCCGCTGTGAGACATACAATAAATATCAGCTAGATGTAAAATCAGTTCACTGTATCAGATCAGGCAGTGATTTTGATTGGTTGCTAGAGGTTACAGCAGATCATTACCACTTACTGACTGGTTGCTAGAGGTTAGAGGATAGGGCAGAGCTGGGCAGCATTAGTAGCAGCACTTCACACTGAGATATCGGGACACAGCACAGGACTAAAACTTCAAGGGACAAGGGAATTTAAACTGGGGTAGTTGGCAAGTATGAAGGCAGCTGCTTTGGGCCCCACAACGACAGGGCCCTTTTGCCCTGCCTTAAAGACAGCCCTGTATATATCAGAAAAATAAACCGTTAGTTGGTGAAAGTCAAGCCAGCAGCCTAAAGAGCAAGTCGCCATGTACCTATTTCTAGGGATACGGTAGAGTAAGACCATACATCCATATAAACATCTGCTGTGTAAATCCCAGGACTGGATGGACAGAATAGATGTTTGGGGCATGTACACCAACTCTCCTATGAAGTTCAGTGGTGGATTCAGGTGGGTTTTCCTGGAGTTCTGACCGTCTGAGAAGCTCCCGTCAGCCAAAGAAGAGACTAATGAGATCCTTCTGGACTCAGCAGACTTCTAAAGCCACCATTTGTGGTCACAGACGCCTCCTGACCCAGGAGGACACCAAGTTCTTCTGTTGTCCACGCATAGGGCCACCGTGTACTGTCTATAGTGAAAAAGCCACAGGACCTCCCTACTGCCCCCTACAGACACCAAACCACCACCAAGGTCATCAGGAAGATTTGGTGTCTTTGCCAAACCGGTCATTACACAACCACCAGCCGTGTCCTCAGCCCCATACAGGTCCCAGTCCGTGGTCCCGTCTCTGGGGTACAGAACATGGGCCTCTATAGAAGTACACAGCCTGGGGTCACTCTGTTGGTGAGGGGGCTGAACATTTATGTCCTCACATGTCTATGGTCTGTCCGCAGAGACAAGCATGACCACATGTACATAGTCTAGCTATAGGAACGTGTCTGATGGGTACATGGTCTGTAGGGACACGCATGTCCACACACATACAGTCCATGGTCGGTCGGTGGGGTGCTAAACATGCGTTTCTATGGGGGAGGTACACGGTCAGTCGGTAGGGTGCTAAACATTTGCTCCCCTCCCCCTTGGGTAAGGCCAGTGACCCCGGAATCTGGTAATTGCAAGCCAAGGGTCGGGAGGAATGTGACTGAAGACGGGTCAGGTTACTTGTGGCTGTAGAAGGCACAGCGGGAAGCCATTAGCTAAGGCTTGTTCGACTCCAATGGAGGGAAAGAGAACCAGCGTGTGCCAGATTTCCTGATTGAGGGGAAACGAGCCAAATTCTCCGCCGCAATCAAAGGTTCAACCCAAAGCCCCCCTCCCCCTCTCTCCCTCCATATCCTAGAACCAAACTGTAACGGAATGCACCGTGACAGTCTGAGATATTCCTATGTCTAGGGTCACCTTATGTCCACTAGGGCCATAGGGTGACAAAGAATCATAATTCATATGTTACAGAAGACATTAATAAGGGACATTAATAATAATTCATGTTTGCAGGATGTCTTTAAATATCAAAAGCTGTTAGCTATGCAATCTGGGCACACATGATTTTGAAAGGTGTTAATTCAGGTCAGCCAGCCAGTGAGTCATACCTTTGTATAATATTCTATTGAAATATCTGAAGGTGTGGATTGCACCCACTCTCACTGCCATTGTGTGATAAAGATGTCTGTGTTACTATTCAGGGTTAATTGAACCCTATCGATAATACGGTGCCGTCATGTCTAGCTACCAATTAAAGAATTATCCTCAGTGAGTGAATAGGGCGGTGGAGATTGCATTGTCCTGTGATTAACTGTATTATGCTGTACTGGATATAAGAAGCTGAGAAAATACTAATAAATGGTCATATTTTTGGAAGCAAGAACGGAGCGCTGTCTCGTTTATTCTGGGAAAGGATATGGATCGTGTATGCAATATTGTCGGAGTGTGTCAGATAAGCTTGTCGTGGTTGGATGGAAGGTTGTAAGCGGTGGTCATCCGTTACATTGGTGGCAGCAGTGGGATGATTCCATCTTCAGAAGGACGGCTACAAGGGCACATGACAATGGAGACGCTGTATGAACGGATGAAGCTCTCTTCCCTCATGGACTTACTGGAGAGCCGGGGCAGACCGGCCAGCAACCGTAAGAAAAGGGACATTATCGCAGAACTTGTCGAAATGAATAGAGCTAAGAGGCCCAGCGTAACAGACAGGACACCCGAGGAAGAATTTTTTGATCGGGCTGTTAAACATGGACTGGCACAATATGGTCCTAATCCTCCACCGGAGATCATAGACCGGGTTATAGCAGCTGTGGATGCCACCTTGCGACAGCGAAGAAGTGCGGCAGCAGCTGAAGAGAGAGGATAGGTGCAGATACCAGTCTCCATTGAAGAGGAATTCCAAAGAAGGTTACAAGAGATGCAGATACAGCATACAGGACCAGTATCAGAGGAGGTCCTGTTGGGATGGTCGGATGTGATTCGGTGCCAACTCTGGAAGGAAGCGTTAGCTCTGGAGCAGCAACACCAAGGAAAGGTCCTGCCCTCCATCTATGCAAGGTACTGGCCGCAGTATGACGTACGAATGCTGTTGTTGGGGGAACAACCGAAGCAGGAGTGGATAGCAGAGTTAAGCAGGCTGATCCGGGCAGAGATGCAGCTGGATGAGAGCTACAGAGCCCTCCGGTGGTATGTAGCCCAAGAGTGCCCGTGGTCAGCGGATGACAGCCCCACAGAAGGCTATGACTACGATGGCCTGGGATTGTTGTATTGGAGGATGTCCAGTGATCCCGACTTTGGGGATGATCGGGAGTGGAGCTTGGAGGATATAATGGAGCACAGAGAGGAAAAATTAAATATCTCGGGAGGCCACTGGTCACAGGAAGATTTAGAATTTCTGGCCATTCGGGAATGGGAGCTGGAGGTCGCCTACAGACAGCTGCTAGACTCGGCTCAGCAGCAGGGTGGGGCTCCCATTGCCTGGGACTATGAGGAAAGTTCAGATGACAACTGTGAACTCCTGGCTGATGAATCGGCAGTGGAAAATATGGAGATTTTCATCCCTAAAGCCGAAGCGGATGGTGTGGAGTTCCAGGGAGCCGGGGCGGTTGGCCCCCCTCTCCAGCAACAAGCTGAGGTGGTAAAGCTTTTACCCCCAGCTGAATCACTGGCAACAGAGCAGGGTACCCCAAGCCTCTGCTCCCAACTAGCAGAAGAGGGGGGCCCTGTGGTAGTGGATGGGACTGTGGTCTCCACTCACAGCAACACAGCGGAAGAGCTGGCAACAGAACAGAGGGTCACGGACCTCTGCTCTCCACTAACGGAAGAGGGGGACACTGTGGTAGTGGATGGGACTGTGGTCTCCACTCACAGCAACCCAGCGGAAGAGCTGGCAACAGAGCAGAGTGTCATAGGCCTCTGCTCCTCACTAACAGAAGAGGGGGTTCCTGGGGTAGTGGATGGGACTTCAGTCCCCACTGGCACAACCCCAGAAAATGGTACAGGACTGGGACAGGAGGATGTCGGCTTTGCTTTGCAAGCACCGGGGGTTTTTCACCAAGCACCAGTGGATGGGACTTCAGTCTCCACTGGTATACCCCAGGAAGGGGGGGCAGTTGGCCCAGACCCCCAACAGCATGATGGACTGAGCCCAGCTACCCTGCCTTCTCCCCAGCGGTAGGCGTGTTCTCTGAGAGAGGCAGAGGTTGGCGGGGTGAGTAATGCTCAGTTTGGAGCCATTTATTTGGGGTACAGTATGGATACCCGCATTGGAGGACGGGAACTACTGACGGACTTCGGAGTCAACCCGTTTGGGGTTACCACCTGTGTCCGTCTCCCACCGAAAGGGGAGAGATGTAACGGAATGCACCGTGACAGTCTGAGATATTCCTATGTCTAGGGTCACCTTATGTCCACTAGGGCCATAGGGTGACAAAGAATCATAATTCATATGTTACAGAAGACATTAATAAGGGACATTAATAATAATTCATGTTTGCAGGATGTCTTCAAATATCAAAAGCTGTTAGCTATGCAATCTGGGCACACATGCTTTTGAAAGGTGTTAATTCAGGTCAGCCAGCCAGTGAGTCATACCTTTGTATAATATGCTATTGAAATATCTGAAGGTGTGGATTGCACCCACTCTCACTGCCATTGTGTGATAAAGATGTCTGTGTTACTATTCAGGGTTAATTGAACCCTATCGATAATACGGTGCCGTCATGTCTAGCTACCAATTAAAGAATTATCCTCAGTGAGTGAATAGGGGGGTGGAGATTGCATTGTCCTGTGATTAACTGTATTATGCTGTACTGGATATAAGAAGCTGAGAAAATACTAATAAATTGTCATATTTTTGGAAGCAAGAACGGAGCGCTGTCTCGTTTATTCTGGGAAAGGATATGGATCGTGTATGCAATATTGTCGGAGTGTGTCAGATAAGCTTGTCGTGGTTGGATGGAAGGTTGTAAGCGGTGGTCATCCGTTACACAAACCTAGACTGGAGAAGACTGAAATGTACAGGAGAGGACAGGGGTAGGGGGGTGTGCAATGTATCGAGGACCGGGGTAGGGGGGTGTGCAATGTACAGGAGAGGACAAGGGTGGGGGGGTGCAATGTACAGGAGAGGACAAGGGTGGGGGGGTGCAATGTACAGGAGAGGACAGGGGTAGGGGGTGTGCAATGTATAGAAGAGGACAGGGGTGGGGGTGCAATGTACAGGAGAGGACAGGGGTGGGGGGGTGCAATGTACAGGAGAGGACAGGGGTGGGGGGGTGCAATGTACAGGAGAGGACAGGGGTGGGGGGTGCAATGTACAGGAGAGGACAGGGGTAGGGGGGTGCAATGTACAGGAGAGGACAGGGGTAGGGGGTGCAATGTACAGGAGAGGACAGGGGTAGGGGGGTGTGTAATGTACAGGAGAGGACAGGGGTAGGGGAGTGCAATGTACAGGGGTAGGGGAGTGCAATGTACAGGAGAGGACAGGGGTAGGGGGGTGCAATATACAGGAGAGGACAGGGGTAGGGGGGTGCAATGTACAGGAGAGGACAGGGGTAGGGGGGTGTGCAATGTACAGGAGAGGACAGGGGTAGGGGGGTGTGCAATGTACAGGAGAGGACAGGGGTAGGGGAGTGCAATGTACAGGAGAGGACAGGGGTAGGGGAGTGCAATGTACAGGGGTAGGGGAGTGCAATGTACAGGAGAGGACAGGGGTAGGGGGGTGCAATATACAGGAGAGGACAGGGGTAGGGGAGTGCAATGTACAGGAGAGGACAGGGGTAGGGGGTGTGCAATGTACAGGAGAGGACAGGGGTAGGGGAGTGCAATGGACAGGAGAGGACAGGGGTATGGGGGTGCAATGTACAGGAGAGGACAGGGGTAGGGGGGTGCAATGTACAGGAGAGGACAGGGGTAGGGGGGTGCAATGTACAGGAGAGGACAGGGGTAGGGGAGTGCAATGTACAGGAGGAGGACAGGGGTAGGGGGGTGCAATGTACAGGAGAGGACAGGGGTAGGGGGGGTGAAATGTACAGGAGAGGACAGGGGTAGGGGAGTGCAATGTACAGGAGAGGACAGGGGGTGGCGGGGGGTGTGCAATGTACAGGAGAGGACAGGGGTGGGGGGGTGTGCAATGTACAGGAGAGGACAGGGGTGGGGGGGTGTGCAATGTACAGGAGAGGACAGGGGTGGCGGGGGGTGTGCAATGTACAGGAGAGGACAGGGGTAGGGGTGGCGGGGGGTGTGCAATGTACAGGAGAGGACAGGGGTAGGGGGGTGTGCAATGTACAGGAGAGGACAGGGGTAGGGGGGTGTGCAATGTACAGGAGAGGACAGGGGTAGGGGGGTGTGTAATGTGCAGGAAAGGACAGGGGTAGGGGTGCAATGTACAGGAGAGGACAGGAATGGGGGTGCAATGTATTATATGGGACAATTAGAAGAAGAATGAATGTGGGGGGGGGGGGGGGGGGGGCGGACAGAAGACGACCCGTCTCATTGTTTGCAGATTGCACAGTTGGTTCGACGGAGGAGATTTGCATCTCCTCTCTCTTTCCTCCATTAACATACAATTGTGGAATTCGGATCTCTCGGATCGGATTAGGAGGAGGTTCTGGTAAACGGATTTCGGTTCTCGGCGCCGAGCTCCGGGTTGCTCAATAATAAACAGGTTCTCCCGGTGAGGACGGGTCACCAGATTTTGGACGCCACGTTCACAAAGGTTTCATTTTGCTCAATACCAAGACAGACAAGGTGTCCCCGCCGGAAGGTTTCATCACAGGTGACAATCTGGCCGGGGACCAAGATGGTTTCTCAGCCAATGTTTTTTTAGTTGATCAGAGTTGAGGATTTCCGAGTGCAAATGAGACATTGTGAGAGACGACACATCACACCAAGGGCTTATGGGGCCTAAACCAGAGCCCAGGGGGTGAAGGGCAGCCCCAGACATGACAGCAGAGCCCAGATCTGAGGAGGACATCCCCAGTCACAAGAGCAGAGCCCAGATCTGAGGAGGAGAGAAGGGTTGACCTCGGTTCTACGTTGGTCCTGCGCTCCGTTGGCCTTCGCCTCGCGTTGGTCCTGCGCTCCGTTGGCCTTCGCCTCGCGTTGGCCCTGCGCTCCGTTGGCCTACCTTTCGCGTTGGCCCTGCGCTCCGTTGGCCTACCTTTCGCGTTGGCCCTGCGCTCCGTTGGCCTACCTTTCGCGTTGGCCCTGCGCTCCGTTGGCCTACCTTTCGCGTTGGCCCTGCGCTCCGTTGGCCTACCTTTCGCGTTGGCCCTGCGCTCCGTTGGCCTACCTTTCGCGTTGGCCCTGCGCTCCGTTGGCCTACCTTTCGCGTTGGCCCTGCGCTCCGTTGGCCTACCTTTCGCGTTGGCCCTGCGCTCCGTTGGCCTACCTTTCGCGTTGGCCCTGCGCTCCGTTGGCCTACCTTTCGCGTTGGCCCTGCGCTCCGTTGGCCTACCTTTCGCGTTGGCCCTGCGCTCCGTTGGCCTACCTTTCGCGTTGGCCCTGCGCTCCGTTGGCCTACCTTTCGCGTTGGCCCTGCGCTCCGTTGGCCTACCTTTCGCGTTGGCCCTGCGCTCCGTTGGCCTTCGCCTCACGTTGCTCCTGCGCTCCGTTGGCCTTCGCCTCACGTTGCTCCTGCGCTCCGTTGGCCTTCGCCTCACGTTGCTCCTGCGCTCCGTTGGCCTTCGCCTCACGTTGCTCCTGCGCTCCGTTGGCCTTCGCCTCACGTTGCTCCTGCGCTCCGTTGGCCTTCGCCTCACGTTGCTCCTGCGCTCCGTTGGCCTTCGCCTCACGTTGCTCCTGCGCTCCGTTGGCCTTCGCCTCACGTTGCTCCTGCGCTCCGTTGGCCTTCGCCTCACGTTGCTCCTGCGCTCCGTTGGCCTTCGCCTCACGTTGCTCCTGCGCTCCGTTGGCCTTCGCCTCACGTTGCTCCTGCGCTCCGTTGGCCTTCGTTCCACGTTGGTCCTGCGCTCCGTTGGCCTTCGCCTCACGTTGGTCCTGCGCTCCGTTGGCCTTCGCCTCACGTTGGTCCTGCGCTCCGTTGGCCTTCGCCTCACGTTGGTCCTGCGCTCCGTTGGCCTTCGCCTCACGTTGGTCCTGCGCTCCGTTGGCCTTCGCCTCACGTTGGTCCTGCGCTCCGTTGGCCTTCGCCTCACGTTGGTCCTGCGCTCCGTTGGCCTTCGCCTCACGTTGGTCCTGCGCTCCGTTGGCCTTCGCCTCACGTTGGTCCTGCGCTCCGTTGGCCTTCGTTCCACGTTGGTCCTGCGCTCCGTTGGCCTTCGCCTCACGTTGGTCCTGCGCTCCGTTGGCCTTCGCCTCACGTTGGTCCTGCGCTCCGTTGGCCTTCGTTCCACGTTGGTCCTGCGCTCCGTTGGCCTTCGCCCCACGTTGGTCCTGCGCTCCGTTGGCCTTCGCCTCACGTTGGTCCTGCGCTCCGTTGGCCTTCGCCTCACGTTGGTCCTGCGCTCCGTTGGCCTTCGTTCCACGTTGGTCCTGCGCTCGGTCTCATTGGACGGTTCTTATCAGACGATCGGAGCGTTAGGCGAGTTTCCAGTCTCTGCACAGCTATGAAGATAAACCGGTTTGTTGTCACCGGAGGGCCCTCAGCAAGAACAGACACGGTCCTGACCGGCAGAGATCTGGGTGTGATACAGGAGGATGATTGACTGTGACAGGTAGCAATGATAATGTGGAGCGGCACGCGGGGGGGGGCTGTGAGTCACGTCTGCCGTACATCGCACACAGAGCGTCAGCCAAGTCACCCTCCAGCCTCTCCAGCAGGTGGATTTAAAGGGGCACTCCGTATACAAACTCTTTCCTCAATGGCCACAAAGGATATAAATCCACACCAAAAACTCCTCTACAAACCCAGCTGTTACCTTGTAAAGATAGTAGTGACATCACTGTGCCGAGAGCATAGCTGTGGGAGGGGCAAATATGGCTCCACCCACTACAGGCTGCCTGCAGAAAACTACAGCAGGGGGCTGAGACAAGTCCAGTCCCCCTGCACAAGGAGAGAGCAGAGCTGTGGGAGGGGCCCCAACAGGCTCCACCCACTACAGAAAACTACAGCAGAGGGCGGAGACAAGACCAGTCCCCCTGCACAAGGGGAGAGAAAGCAGAGCTGTGGGAGGGCCCCCAACAGGCCTCACCCACTACAGCAGAGGGCGGAGACAAGACCAGTCCCCCTCCACTACTTTCATCAGGGCTGAGGGCTCTGGGGAGGAGTATTGAGGCAGGGTGATGGGATGTACAGCCCCCTGCTGGCCCCTCCCACCAGCCATGATCTGTTCTCATTACATAGAGAAGCACAGAGACCCTGTGATGACATCACTGATACAAATAAGGTGTGGAATGGGGAACTGTTTATATTAATTTTCATTATCTTGATTGGGGGAGTGGGAAGCAGGGTAACCTTAATTTTGTAAAAAACTGTGTATAGCCCCCCCCCTCCCCGCTGGGATAGATGGGCGATCGCCAGCTTGTTCTCCGCAGTAATGACAACGTCTTCCGGAGATCACACACCTCTGAACAGTCTGCCAAACGGCTACAAACCATTCCAGGGTAAACACAATCACGAGGGAAGATCGGAGGATCGGTTACATAACCCGGCGTTGGTCCTCCGGCAGAGTCCCTCCCATCGTATATAAATGTCAGGATCATGGGGAGGACACAGGGCAGGCTTATCAGGGTATCTAAGACCAAAACTAGGCCTGTGGGTGGCGGTGGTGGTGGGCTGGTGTAGGGGGGGGGGGGGGGAGTGGGGGGTTATAGATCTGCTGTTAGATCTTCTTTGCTATCTGCTCTCCTCCATTTGTCCTGGGGGGGGGGGGGGGTCACCCTAAAAAGGAAGGGACAGGAAATCCAAAATGTTAGTGGTCTTCAGAACAGGAAATGAGGCAATTTGTCCAATGGGGGGGGGGGGGGGGAGATATATTCACACTTCCTATTGTGTCTCTTGATCAGGAAGTGGAAGGAACTGAACCCCCCAAATGTGGTCATGAAGAGCAGTTAACAGACGCAACAAGAATTTATTCTTACCAAGTTATTACAGTAGTCAAAGTTTTGGCTGGAGATAAGATGGGGGGGTCACAGCTTGGATACATGTGGATGTCCTTGTGGATATCGATAATGCAGCCAAATTATAAAGGGCACCTTGGACACGGCCCAGACAAAGTAATGGACTGATCGTCATCATGGGAAGCCAGAACTCTCAATGTCTTATGAAGGACGAAGGGGCCAACGATGGAAACATAGACGACGGATGAAGGGCCAACGATGGAAAGAGGACGGATGAAGGGCCAACGATGGAAACAAAGACGACGGATGAAGGGCCAACGATGGAAAGAGGACGGATGAAGGGCCAACGATGGAAACAAAGAAGACGGACGAAGGGGCCAACGATGGGAAACAGAGAGGACGGACAAAGGGGCCAACGATGGAAACAAAGAGGACGGACGAAGGGGCCAACGATGGAAACAAAGAGGACGGACGAAGGGGCCAACGATGGAAACAAAGAGGACGGACGAAGGGGCCAACGATGGAAACAAAGAGGACGGACGAAGGGGCCAACGATGGAAACAAAGAGGACGGATGAAGGGCCAACGATGGAAACAAAGAGGACGGACGAAGGGCCAACGATGGAAACAAAGAGGACGGATGAAGGGGCCAACGATGGAAACAAAGAGGACGGATGAAGGGGCCAACGATGGAAACAAAGAGGACGGATGAAGGGGCCAACGATGGAAACAAAGAGGACGGATGAAGGGCCAACGATGGAAACCAACGATGGAAACAAAGAGGACGGAAACAAAGAGGACGGATGAAGGGGCCAACGATGGAAACAAAGAGGACGGACGAAGGGGCCAACGATGGAAACAAAGAGGAGGACAACAAACGAGGACGGAAACAAAGAGGACGGATGAAGGGGCCAACGATGGAGGGGGATGAAGGGGCCAACGATGGAAACAAAGAGGACGGATGAAGGGGAAACAAAGCGGATGAAGGGGCCAACGATGGAAACAAAGAGGACGGACGAAGGGGCCAACGATGGAAACAAAGAGGACGGATGAAGGGCCAACGATGGAAACAAAGAGGACGGACGAAGGGCCAACGATGGAAACAAAGAGGACGGATGAAGGGGCGAAAACAAAGGGCAGATGAAGGGCCAACGATGGAAACAAAGAGGACGGACGAAGGGCCAACGATGGAAACAAAGAGGACGGACGAAGGGCCAACGATGGAAACAAAGAGGACGGACGAAGGGCCAACGATGGAAAGAGCAGCCCTCAAAATTTCCACTCGCCTACTAGCATTTGGCGAGTGGATTTAAGCTGGGGGCGAGTGATGAATGGGCTGCATGACCAATCTCCCGCCAATCTGTGCCTACACTTAGAGTCCCGATGAGATTGGCGGCCGAAGAGGAAATGTGCATGCTCGGGAAAAGTAGTCTGGTGAGCCGCAGGTGCTCTCCTTACAATTCTCATTAAGCCATGGGACCTAACAATATGACCTCTCTGAGCCTGCTCTCCTCCCCCCGGGTCCCGACCAATGTAGCTGGAGAGCAGAAAGTAATGAGTGAGGTGGAGGATTGGGAAAATTACCACTCTGGTGCAGAGCTCACTGAAAGTTGCCCTGATATGAGAGCGGCAGCCTTCCAGTTTGTGCAGTTTTCTTCTCCTTGTGCTCTATGTAAGTGTCCAACAGTTCAGCCTGAGCACTGCGAACAGACTGGTCTCAATGTGCGCTGTGCGGTGTCAGTGTGCGCTGTGCTATGGGGTCATTGGCTGTGCAGTTGTATGGATCTCAGCGCTGGATTGTACTCCCTCCCGCTGTGCTGCAGCTCCTCTCCTCACTGCCAGCCTGAATAAAAGGGGGAAGTGGGGAAATGCAAGCATGTAGCTGCACACACAGGCTCCTGATGATGAGATGAATAGGAGAGGAAGAGAGAGAGGATGGATGGGAGTTGCAGAGGAGACAGCAAGAGAATGGGAAAGAGACCCAGTTCTAGTGCCCTGTCCCTCTGGTCTGCCCCCAGTGCCCTGTCCCTCTGGTCTGCCCCCAGTGCCCTGTCCCTCTGGTCTGCCCCCAGTGCCCTGTCCCTCTGGTCTGCCCCCAGTGCCCTGTCCCATTTTGTTAAAGTTGTCGTTGGTAATATTTAATTTTGTAACTTCTTTCTGCATAAAACATTTAACAGTGTCATTCCATGAGATAATCTACGAGGGCGTGTTTACGGGTGCAATTAGGCGCAGGGCAGTGTATGAATTAGGTGGGGCAACTGGTGGCGAGTAACTCTTGAGGCCTGGCTAGTAGCTCAGGACTTGAAATTTTGAGCCCTGGAGAGAGGACGGACGAAGGTACAACGATGGAAAGAGGACGGACGAAGGCACTCCTTCCCCGTCACCTATACTACGTATCCCCACACTCCTCCCCCGTCACCTATACTACGTATCCCCACACTCCTCCCCCGTCACCTATACTACGTATCCCCACACTTCTCCCCCGTCACCTATACTACGTATCCCCACACTCCTCCCCCGTCACCTATACTACGTATCCCCACACTCCTCCCCCGTCACCTATACTACGTATCCCCACACTCCTCCCCGTCACCTATACTACGTATACTGCCACTCCTCCCCGTCACCTATACTACGTATCCCCACACTCCTCCCCCGTCACCTATACTACGTATCCCCACACTCCTCCCCCGTCACCTATACTACGTATCCCCACACTCCTCCCCCGTCACCTATACTACGTATCCCCACACTCCTCCCCGTCACCTATACTACGTATACTGCCACTCCTCCCCGTCACCTATACTACGTATACTGCCACTCCTCCCCGTCACCTATACTACGTATCCCCACACTACTCCCCCATCTACACTACGTATCCCCACACTCCTCCCCCATCTATACTATGTATCTCGACACTACTCCCCCATCTAAACTACATATCCCGACACTACTCCCCTTCACCCATACTACGTATCCCGACACTACTCCCCTTCACCCATACTACGTATCCCGACACTACTCCCCATCTATACTACCTATCCCGACACTACTCCCCCATCTAAACTACATATCCCGACACTACTCCCCTTCACCCATACTACGTATCCCGACACTACTCCCCCATCTATACTACCTATCCCGACACTACTCCCCCATCTAAACTACATATCCCGACACTACTCCCCTTCACCCATACTACGTATCCCGACACTACTCCCCATCTATACTACCTATCCCGACACTACTCCCCCATCTAAACTACATATCCCGACACTACTCCCCTTCACCCATACTACGTATCCCGACACTACTCCCCCCATCTATACTACCTATCCCGACACTACTCCCCCATCTAAACTACATATCCCGACACTACTCCCCTTCACCCATACTACGTATCCCGACACTACTCCCCCATCTATACTACCTATCCCGACACTACTCCCCCATCTAAAGTACATATCCCGACACTACTCCCCTTCACCCATACTACGTATCCCGACACTACTCCCCTTCACCCATACTACGTATCCTGACACTACTCCCCCCATCTATACTACCTATCCCGACACTACTCCCCCATCTAAACTACATATCCCGACACTGCTCCCCTTCACCCATACTACGTATCCCGACACTACTCCCCCATCTATACTACCTATCCCGACACTACTCCCCCATCTAAACTACATATCCCGACACTACTCCCCTTCACCCATACTACGTATCCCGACACTACTACTCAGCGTCTCTAATACAACACAGCCTGGGAGGGGACGGTCACCTCTGTACAGTGTATGGAGGAGGTCGGCTGTGTGCAGTTTTCACATCTGAACAGCTGTATCTCCAATTTCCGCATCATCCAGCCAGGCAGCTGCAGCCATATGGGACCCCTGAGAATTCAGTTCTGACTCCATCAGCAAGGACTCCACCAGAGGCCTCCAGAAAACACCTGCTGACCTATTCCAGAGCCTGCGCCAAGCACCATCACTTATTCACAGTCACTCCAATATACGTCTCCCATATATTTGCTCTTCTATATTTGGATAACATTTGAAACACGTTTCTCTCTAGTAACAATTTGTAAGTCAGAGACAAGTAGCGCAGCTGGCATTACTGCTTAACAACTGCAAGAGTAAACCCAGTTAAAGGGGAGCTAAAAATAAAGAAAAAATCGTTTTAATTTTTTTTTGTGTGGAAGGTTTAGAATCCATCAGGTTTGTCCCCGTGGTCAAACGTTAGGAGTTGTCACCAGAACAGGAATACAAGGGAAACCTTCCAAAGGGGACACCAGTTCTGGTAGCAACCGAGATTCCCCTAACTTCCTGTTGTGTCTCCGGAACAGAAGACAAATAAATCTCCTTAACGGGGACACAGACTTCTATCCAGTATATCCTCCCACGGGTGTTCTTGTCTGGGGGGGGGGGACGGGGGGGCAGAGACATTGTGACACTTGTAGGATTGTGTTTTATGGGACACCCCCACAGCCAGTGAAGCTCCTCTCCATAATTAATCTGGAGGAATTATCTGATCAGTTGAAGGTAATCCAGAAATGTGCTGACAGAGGCTGCAGACACTTCAGACGTTGGGCCTCGGTGAAGACGGAGGGGTAGTGAGGATCCCGCCATGGCTCTGAGCAATGACACCCACATGCTGATCACAGCCGTGGTCTGCTCCTTTGTAGCTTTTATTGTCCTCATGTGTCTGTGCTACTTCACCTGCAGGCTGGCAGGGTAAGTCCCATCCTATATGCCCCCTTTATCTAGATGGGGGGGGGTGGTCAGCCTGGCCAAAAGAGTACCATCCTACCTGCCTGTTGCAGGATTGGGAATGTGCCATCCTATCTGTTCTATGGAGGGGTCAACCTGGCAGGGCAAGTATTGTCCCATCTGCTCTTTCCTCTGGGGAGCCAGGCCTGGAGGGGCAAGAACAGTCATATCTGCCTCTTGCATCTAAAGGAGTCAGCCTGGCAGGGCAACTACTATCCTATTAGCTTCTTGTATATTAAGAGTCAGGCTGGCAGGGGGCAAGAACAGTCCTATCCTACCGTAGTATTCAGGGAGTCAGGCTAGCAGGTCAAGTACCAACCTCCCTGCCTTTTGTATCTGGAGTGGTTAGCCTTGCAGGGTAGGTGCTGTCCTTATCTGCCTCTTGTATCTGGGGTGCTAGGTTGGCAGTGCCAGTATAATCCTATCTGCCCCTGTATATGGAGTGATTAACCTTGCGGGATAGGTGTTGTCCTAACTGCCCCTTGTACCTGGGGTGCTAGGTTGGCAGTGCCAGTATAATCCTATCTACCCCTTGTATCTGGAGTGGTTAGCCTTGCAGAATAAGCATTTTCCCATCTTCCCCTTGTATCTGGAGTGGTTAGCCTTGCAGAA
Source organism: Rana kukunoris (assembly GCA_029574335.1). Classification (NCBI taxonomy): domain Eukaryota; kingdom Metazoa; phylum Chordata; class Amphibia; order Anura; family Ranidae; genus Rana; species Rana kukunoris. The sequence goes on from JAJQKJ010002919.1 coordinate 24,978, forward strand.
TAAGCATTTTCCCATCTGCCCCTTGTACCTGGGGTGCTAGGTTGGCAGTGCCAGTATAATCCTATCTGCCCCTGTATTTGGAGTGGTTAGCCTTGCAGAATAAGCATTTTCCCATCTGCCCCTTGTACCTGGGGTGCTAGGTTGGCAGTGCCAGTATAATCCTATCTGCCCCTGTATATGGAGTGATTAACCTTGCGGGATAGGTGTTGTCCTAACTGCCCCTTGTATCTGGAGTGGTTAGCCTTGCAGAATAAGCATTGTCCCATCTGCCCCTTGTACCTGGGGTGCTGGGTTGGCAGTGCCAGTATAATCCTATCTGCCCCTTGTATCTGGAGTGGTTAGCCTTGCAGAATAAGCATTTTCCCATCTGCCCCTTGTATCTGGAGTGGTTAGCCTTGCAGAATAAGCATTTTCCCATCTGCCCCTTGTATCTGGGGTGCTAGGTTGTGTTCAAAAACACCAAACCCAGCACTCTGCCCCCCCCCCACCTCTATAAAACCTTACAACAACTTTGGCCGGAGTTCAGCTTTAATCCACAGGTACATAGTCTATTGGCAGGGGTGGCCGGCAGAACGTTCCAAGTCTTTGAAAGGATCCACAATTCAATCTGTGGTCTGTATGGGGCCCAATGTGCCAATGTAGGAGGTCCACGTGACCATTAGAGCCCAGATAAAGGCCCCTCATCCGTCACATTGGACATTTTCTGTTGTCTGACCAGCCAGTGACCTGCGTCCCATCTGTGTAATATCAGCCATGCTGACAGACAAGGAATGACCCCCAGTAATGGAAGGAATTGGCCCCTCCAGCATATCAAGGCTTCTTCCTGCATGGAGCCGAGTAATTAGCAGGGCGAGGAGATATGGAGCCAAACAACAATGTTATCTCTCAGCGTGGGATTATTATGTTAAATCTTTTCCCACATATAAAGACCGGCCGACAACCCCCAACCCATACACCGCCGCCATACTACAGAATCTGAGGAGACTTCATGACGCCAACCCTTAGTTCACCTCCGGCACATACAGAGTTGCGGAAGGTCAGATTTCAGGCCGGTCACATATAGGGACACCTCGTTGGGGCAAGAAACCAACTTGGCCGAATAACCGGTCTTTACAGACATACCGAAAAAAGTCAACATCCGAGATACAACATATGGGCCATCATGTGCATCGTTGGTCCCATGAGCAGGTTACCACCTATCCTTCCTCCGGGATAGGACCACCAGTCCACTGCAAGGAAAACCCAACATCAGTTGATCTATCTAAAGAAAACCTGTGTGAGCATGATTTTTTTTGGGGGGTAGGGTGGTGCGGGGGTAAAAAAAAAAATCCATCTTCAGAGGGGTAATTTATGCAGTTTATAGTTTCCAACCTGACATCGCATTATTAGAACATGCCGTTATTCAAGGGCCTAAAGCAGTGACCTTTGTAGGTACAGATTGATTGGATATGAAGGTTGAAGACACACCAAGCTTCTCTATGGATTATACAATGGGAAAGAGACAAATTGTACAGATATGTTATTTAATGCAAATACCAAGAATGGTCTACCAAGGCGGGGGCGCGCACCAGCAAGGGTCTACCAAGGCGGGGGCGCGCACCAGCAAGGGTCTACCAAGGCGGGGGTGCGCACCAGCAAGGGTCTACCCAGCAGGGGAGCGCGCACCAGCAACGGTCTACCAAGCCGGGGCACGCACCAGCAAGGGTCTACTAAGAGGGGTGGGTCAGAGGGCTGTACAAAAGACTGATGGCTACCAGTCAGGTATTTACTCCTTTCTGTTCTCTCCAGGGTTGCACACAAAGTTCTGGAATTTTTCTGAGGCCAAGCCTACAAACCTGGGACTTCAGGAGAATGATCATTACGTTGTGGACCCTTCTGTTTGTGGTCAAGCTGTCAACAGCTGTCAGCTTCCCAGGTAAGAGGGACCTGGCTGCCCAGCATTGTATATATGGGGTTAAGAACTGGAGGAACTTGTCATAAAAGGCAGAAGAAATACATCTCCCTTCACTTTGTCTCAGTTCAGTATCAGAACCTCATTCATACTTCTTTGCAGAAAAAGAGAAGAACCCCGAGTACTGGCGTAAGCAGGCCCAGGACACCCTCAGAGTGGCACTGACCCTTCAGGACCTCAATAGGAATGTCGCCAAGAATACCATCATGTTCCTGGGAGATGGTGAGTCAGAGGGCCAGCATTAAGGGCTGCGCAGGTTGGGGGGGGGGGCGGCGTTACGGGCTGCGCAGGGGGGGGCGGCGGCGTTACAGACTGCGCGGGGGGGGCGGCGTTACGGACCGCGCGGGGGGAGGGGGGCGGTGTTACGGACCGCGCGGGGGGGGGAGGGGGGCGGCGTTACGGACCGCGCAGGGGAGGGGGGCGGCGTTACGGACCGCGCAGGGGGGGGACCCGCGTTACGGACCGCGCGGGGGGGGACCCGCGTTACGGACCGCGCAGGGGGGGGACCCGCGTTACGGACCGCGCACGGGGGGGGACCCGCGTTACGGACCGCGCAGGGGGGGGACCCGCGTTACGGACCGCGCAGGGGGGGGACCCGCGTTACGGACCGCGCAGGGGGGGGACCCGCGTTACGGACCGCGCAGGGGGGGACCGCATTACGGACTGCGCAGGGGGGGACCCGCATTACGGACTGCGCAGGGGGGGACCCGCATTACAGACTGCGCAGGGGGGGACCCGCATTACAGACTGCGCAGGGGGGGACCCGCATTACGGACTGCGCAGGGGGGGACCCGCATTACGGACTGCGCAGGGGGGGACCCGCATTACGGACTGCGCAGGGGGGACGGAACTGGTTCAGTTTATGAAATTATCTGTGTTCTGCAGGTATGGGGGTGCCCACGGTGACGGCTGCTCGGATCTTGAAGGGCCAACTGGCCGGACAGCCAGGGGAAGAGACTCAGCTGGAAATGGACAAGTTCCCACATGTAGCACTCGCAAAGGTGAGACAGATTTGTGCCACAACCTGCTGATCTTATCCCAAAACTTCCAAAATGGTGGTCTGGCTGTTATCAGAGGTTTCTTGCCATAAAAAATACATTAAAGGGGGGGGGTATTGGCCTCATCCAGCCGACGCTCACCTCATTCGATGTATGTTGGCTGGTAGCCATTGGCACATTCCCTTCCTCAGACATTAAACACGTCCGGTTGTTTTGCAGCGACGAGCTGCGTGCGATAAGGACGCCCTCAGAACAACGCGTTCGGGTCGCCGCGGTCAGACCGGACCCACATTGGCAGAATAAAACGGCCATAAAAAGAGTTACAACACAAAACTGAGACAAATTTGTTGACGGGAAAAAAAAAAAAAGATAAAAACAAAAACGGGATTAAGTGTCCAACTAAGAAAAAAATAAGGAAGAAGGGGGAGGGGGGCGGGGGTTGGGGGGGTGAAGGAGATTAAAGAAAATGAACGGGACGTTTGATCGCGGGATGAAAGTCTCGGGTTTCGGATGAAGAACTCCAATTAGGCTCCAGTAATCATTACACTAACAAGATGGAGATTCACGGGAAGAATTCGAGAAATGCGGCAACATTGTTACAAGGTCTTCTTCCAACCGCAACAAAATCGCATCAAACGCGCTTCGCAACAAAATGTCCAACCTTGTGTGCCGAAACGACGACGCAACGGTTTTATATATCTCTGACATATACCAGAGCGCTGTACAGAGATCACTGAGCCAATCACATCAGTCCCTGTACCAGAGGAGCTTACACTCTAATGTCCCCTCCCCCCCCCCCACAGTCACATCAGTCTCTGTACAGAGGAGCTTACACTCTAATGTCCCCCCCCCCCCCCCACAGTCACATCAGTCTCTGTACAAAGCCCGAACGCCAGGGGGAGCAAAGCCCGAACGCCAGGGGGAGCAAAGCCCGAACGCCAGGGGGAGCAAAGCCCGAACGCCAGGGGGAGCAAAGCCCGAACGCCAGGGGGAGCAAAGCCCGAACGCCAGGGGGAGCAAAGCCCGAACGCCAGGGGGAGCAAAGCCCGAACGCCAGGGGGAGCAAAGCCCGAACGCCAGGGGGAGCAAAGCCCGAACGCCAGGGGGAGCAAAGCCCGAACGCCAGGGGGAGCAAAGCCCGAACGCCAGGGGGAGCAAAGCCCGAACGCCAGGGGGAGCAAAGCCCGGCTTCAGCCCAGGGATTGATCTGGGAATATTTCTCTTCCAATCACCGGGTCACATGGCTCTCGGTGTGGATCTTCCCTCTCTGGGTAGCCCAGAGTCTCCTCTGGTGGACCACTAACATTCCTGTCCCGATCCCAACCATGGCTGGTCAAGAAACCACCAGACGGCTCCCAGAATCCTCGGCTCTCAGAACACACAGCCGCTTTATGAGCTTCCAGTAAAGGGGGGGGGGGGTTGCTGGTCCCGGGGAAAGTTTCCAGTCCCGGGCTGTGGTTCCCGGCGGGAGGTCGTGTGATAAATGTGCTTCGGATTTTCTTTACACAACAAAGTCGATCTCTTGTAATAAAACCTAAAATTACAAAATATTTACACCGCCGAGAACCAAACACGGCACAGGGCGAGGAGACGGAATTACACCCCGCCGAGGACAGCGACTGCCGCCAATTCCCGATCCGTCTGCTGCAAGTAATAATCAGGACTACAAATATCTGCACAGCAAACACCTGTAATATAAGAGATGTATAGCGCCAACATCTGCCATGGCCCTGTACAAAGAACACACCGGAGCCACAATACACCAACCCATAAAAGTCTGACGATCGTCTGACAGATCGGATTGTATGTGCTGCAAGCTATATTAAAGGCAAACATGTTACACTTATCTACTCTAATGGTTTTGCACAGCGCAGCCCAGATCCTCCTCTTCTCGGGTCCCCCACGGGCCCTCCTGCCCCCCACCCAGAACGAACAGCTTGCTGCGGGGGGCACCTGAGCAGGCTCACTCCCGAGCCACTGCTCTGCACATCCATTCAGACACGGAACTGCAGCTTGGCCCCACCCCCTCGCACTTCTCATTGGCTCACTGGCTGTGATTGACAGCCGATGGCTACCTCTGCTGTCTTAGCCAATGAGGAGGGAGAGTCCACGGAGAGAGAGCTGAGGCACTAATGCACCATTGGTGGATCGAGATGGGGCTCAGGTAAGTATTAGGGGGGGGGGGGGGGTTGCAACACACATGCAGGTAAAAAAAAAAAAAAAATGGAGTCTTTAGAACCAACTTTATAGCGCAACTTCACTTTTGTTGAGACATAACTCCTCCCCCTCGGGGTGATCCCTCTACATTGTAGAAAATAAACCCCTCCCATTTCAGGGAATGTAACAAACGTTGTAGCCAATTCCTCCCTTTTGTTCTTGAGAAATATCCATTTGTTTCTCTGTGTTGATGTGAACGGGAGCGACTTTATAATTATCAACCGGCTGCTCCACCTGCAGGGTTGCAAATGAGGAAAGCGGCAGGGTCTGCATCCCCCTTAGATGTGATTTGCTATTGGGAGTATCTCACCAAAAAATATGACTTTGTTGCAGGGGATGCCCAAAATCTGACTGGTGCAGACCTCTGAGAAAATCAGTGAGCCAATCACAAGCAGGAAATGACTTATCTGGGGGGCGGGGTCTGTATACCATCTGCGTACACAGGGCCTCCAGGTGGCCATATTGTATATTACAGAAAACAACAGCACATTGAAAAAGGAAAGTTTTGAAAATGTTTTAAATGTTTACCAGCCCCTTCACCGCTCCTGGGAGGAGAAGCTGTCAGCACTGCAGGGGATTGACCGGAAAAATGAGCGAATCAGCACTGCCGGGGTCATTAGGGTGCGCCCGGGCACAGCCAGCACACCCTGTGTGCACGCCTATGAGAACATACAATGTAAAAAAGGTGGAGGTCCGATTCTCATGACAAATTTCTTTAGAGTTTGGCAACCTTGGATATCGCTTTCTCACCCTTCATGTTTTGATCCTCAGTTGTTGGCCATTTGACACACCTGTGCCTCCCACCCGGGGAGCCCATCGCCAACTCTCGCCCCCCGGGGAGCCCATCGCCAACTCTCGCCCCCCGGGGAGCCCATCGCCAACTCTCGCCCCCCGGGGAGCCCATCGCCAACTCTCGCCCTCCGGGGAGCCCATCGCCAACTCTCGCCCCCCGGGGAGCCCCTCGCCAACTCTCGCCCCCCGGGGAGCCCCTCGCCAACTCTCGCCCCCCGGGGAGCCCCTCGCCAACTCTCGCCCCCCGGGGAGCCCCTCGCCAACTCTGCCGCCGGGGAGCCCCTCGCCAACTCTGCCGCCGGGGAGCCCCTCGCCAACTCTGCCGCCGGGGAGCCCCTCGCCAACTCTGCCGCCGGGGAGCCCCTCGCCAACTCTGCCGCCGGGGAGCCCCTCGCCAACTCTGCCGCCGGGGAGCCCCTCGCCAACTCTGCCGCCGGGGAGCCCCTCGCCAACTCTGCCGCCGGGGAGCCCCTCGCCAACTCTGCCGCCGGGGAGCCCCTCGCCAACTCTGCCGCCGGGGAGCCCCTCGCCAACTCTGCCGCCGGGGAGCCCCTCGCCAACTCTGCCGCCGGGGAGCCCCTCGCCAACTCTGCCGCCGGGGAGCCCCTCGCCAACTCTCCCGATGGGGAACCTTAGTGGCTCCGGCGGAGATTCCTCATATACACTACTATTAGAACCGGTAGCACTCGCCCAATCATACCAGCAGCATGAGAACCACCAAGTTCAAACATACAACTTTAACCATGTGGCGACTGCCTAATTAGATGACTGGTAATTTTAGTCATCTAAATGGTTTTGAATAATAAAAAAAGAATGAAGTATTTTTGGTTTGTGGTGCTCAGGTGTACTGAAGATTAAGGTAAAAAGGATTTAGGGAGTAAAATGTGACTTATTGTCACTTTAAACAAAACATGGGGGACACAAACTTGGCCTGGGCATCCACAGTGACCTCTGGTGATGAAAGTCTTAAAAAAAACTACTACATTAATTAATATTTTATTATTTTTATATTTTATTTTTATATTATTATTATTTTTATTTTTTTTATTATGTGGACTTTCCTAAGCTCTGGGGTTTCTGGAATGGAATTTTTGCTTTGCCAAGTTGGCCAACTGGTTACCAAACCATCAATCCCCCTCGTATTGCTTTTCTTGCTGAGCCAGGTGAGAATGCACCTCGCCATATTCAAAAAATTGTTCCTTTGTCCTTCTAGCAGCTAAAATTACCATGGCCAAATCGTGGGAAAAAAAAACAAAAAAACAAAAAAAACACATCCTATGCTCAGCAATAGATTTCAAGGATTATAACCCATGAAATAATTGGCCAGCATTCTGAACGAAACTCGATAAGGCTTTAGGGTTGAGGGTCAAGGGCCCACTAGATGTGTGTCACCTTATCTTCTTAATAAGTCACGTAACTGAGACTTCCAGCTCCCACCTCTTCCTTTTCTATAATCCTCGTATTTACGTCGGCGGCCCCGTGCCGCATCTACGCCGGCGGCCCCGTGCCGCATCTACGCCGGCGGCCCCGTGCCGCATCTACGCCGGCGGCCCCGTGCCGCATCTACGCCGGCGGCCCCGTGCCGCATCTACGCCGGCGGCCCCGTGCCGCATCTACGCCGGCGGCCCCGTGCCGCATCTACGCCGGCGGCCCCGTGCCGCATCTACGCCGGCGGCCCCGTGCCGCATCTACGCCGGCGGCCCCGTGCCGCATCTACGCCGGCGGCCCCGTGCCGCATCTACGCCGGCGGCCCCGTGCCGCATCTACGTCGGCGGCCCCGTGCCGCATCTACGTCGGCGGCCCCGTGCCGCATCTACGTCGGCGGCCCCGTGCCGCATCTACGTCGGCTTTCCCGTCCCGCACCTACGCTTTCCCGTCCCGCACCTACGCTTTCCCGTCCCGCACCTACGCTTTCCCGTCCCGCACCTACGCTTTCCCGTCCCGCACCTACGCTTTCCCGTCCCGCACCTACGCTTTCCCGTCCCGCACCTACGCTTTCCCGTCCCGCACCTACGCTTTCCCGTCCCGCACCTACGCTTTCCCGTCCCGCACCTACGCTTTCCCGTCCCGCACCTACGCTTTCCCGTCCCGCACCTACGCTTTCCCGTCCCGCACCTACGCTTTCCCGTCCCGCACCTACGCTTTCCCGTCCCGCACCTACGCTTTCCCGTCCCGCACTACGCTTTCCCGTCCCGCACGCTTTCCCGTCCCGCACCTACGCTTTCCCGTCCCGCACTTACGCTTTCCCGTCCCGCACTTACGCTTTCCCGTCCCGCACTTACGCTTTCCCGTCCCGCACTTACGCTTTCCCGTCCCGCACTTACGCTTTCCCGTCCCGCACTTACGCTTTCCCGTCCCGCACTTACGTTTTCCCGTCCCGCACTTACGTTTTCCCGTCCCGCACTTACGTTTTCCCGTCCCGCACTTACGTTTTCCCGTCCCGCACTTACGTTTTCCCGTCCCGCACTTACGTTTTCCCGTCCCGCACTTACGTTTTCCCGTCCCGCATTTACGCTTTCCCGTCCCGCATTTATGTTGTGGACCTTCAGTCTAAAGTTCTCATGAAGGCAACTCCCAGAATTCGGGAGCCTTGGTTGTTGGAGTCCGTTGCTCTTTTGAGGTTTCCTACTCCTGACAATTCGTGGCCTTTTATTACGGTTTGTATTCTTTTGTGGACTTATTTAGGAGATGTACAGTATTGTAACTTTTCAAAATGTATCCAAACTCTTTCCTGGAATACTTTGCAATGGAAATTCTAAATCGAAATTGCGTAATAATAAAACATTGTACAAAAAGAATACATGGGCTACTTGAGAATGCCAATGGTCTGGCCCACGTGCCGATTCCTGTGGACTTCAATACTTTGAGAATTGCCGACCTGCCCAAGCATGTAGCCAGCGGAATTCTGGAAGTTGCCTTCATGAGAACTTTGGACTGAAGGTCCACAACATGAAGGAGGGAGAAGTGGATTATAGAATAGAAATGTTGTACAAACCTATTCTGGGTCACGGGTTCAAAGTATCAAAGTCACTGAACCCAACAGCCAGGGAACTAGATTTTCATAAGAGACATCAATGAGAGACCCACAAGGTGCACGCGCCTTCCAGGTCCATCCCCCATTCAGTGATGCAGAACAGCCGCCTCACTGCTCGGGAATCAGCAAGCGAATCAGACAATGGCCTCCCCTCAATGTCCTCCAATCAGAAAGGATCTATACTGAAGAAACATTCTCTTTAATAAAGTACAGGCCAGCCAGAAAACATGGCATGTGTATGAAGATAATAGGTGAACGTAAACCTGTCTCTCTCTCTCTTGCAGACGTACAACACGAACGCTCAGGTTCCCGACAGCGCCGGTACCGCCACAGCCTACTTGTGTGGTGTGAAAGCCAATGAGGGGACAGTTGGTGTAAACGCGGCATCGGTGAGGGGTCAATGTAACACCACCAAGGGCAACGAGGTGGCCTCCATCCTAAAGTGGGCCAAAGATGCAGGTAAGTTCTGGCAAACAGACCCAATAATAAACTCCCCCCCCGAATGTCAGCGCCGTAGATTAGATGTCACACAACCACCCCCAACTGGCAGTGGAAATAAAACTTGGCTGCTTTGGAACTTTGTTTCTAGGAGAGGAAATCCGCCACCGAGACCAATTGTGAACAAAAAATTCTGATGGGAACAATCTCAATGTAGTCACAAAATCTGAATTTGTAGCCAGGAACAAACATTTAATTCTGAAAACAATTCGTATTCCACCCCAACCCCCCCCCCCCATTATCTGGAAACCACCAAAGCCTCTCTTATTGGCTTGAATTATCAACCCCACCCACCAGGTTATGGGGGAGGTTCCATCGATTTTCACATATTCATTCAATTCCTCTACCAGGGAAATCGGTTGGAGTGGTGACCACCACCAGGGTGAACCATGCCACCCCCAGCGCTGCCTATGCCCACTGTACCAACAGAGACTGGTATTCGGATAATGACATGCCCAAAGAAGCCGTGGCAGAAGGGTGCAAGGACATCGCCTGGCAGCTCATGTACAATATTGTGGATATAGAGGTAAGATTACACATTTGGTGGCCAGTGGTGACCGTAGACCAGGGATCCTCAAACTACGGCCCTCCAGCTGTGGTGGAACTACACATCCCATGAGGCATTGTAAAACTCTGACATTCACAGACATGACTAGGCATGATGGGAATTGTAGTTCCTGAACACCTGGAGGGCCATAGTTTGAAGACCCATGCCGTAGACTATTGAGGACCCTTTAAGGGCATAGCTTCTGCTTCGTATTAACTGCCACTTTAAATTATTTTAGGATTTTCCTTGACACACCAGATACTAACTGCCATTTTTCTTCATCCTCTACCCTATAGCAGCACTATACCATTGCCATTGCCTGAAGCTTTACCACCATAGTTCCAATCTAATATGGTTAACTTTACGGACATCTGGCCCTTCCACAACATAGCCCAGATGACCAACAGTGGAAAGAGTTTCCTCCACTACTTACTGACCGACTATATGACCCGACTGCCCCCCTCCACCGCCATCGTGAATCCCCCAACTGGCCCCATCCACCGCCATCGTGAATCCCCCAACTGGCCCCTCCACCGCCATCGTGAATCCCCCAACTGGCCCCCTCCACCGCCATCGTGAATCCCCCAACTGGCCCCCTCCACCGCCATCGTGAATCCCCCAACTGGCCCCCTCCACCGCCATCGTGAATCCCCCAACTGGCCCCCTCCACCGCCATCGTGAATCCCCCAACTGGCCCCCTCCACCGCCATCGTGAATCCCCCAACTGGCCCCCTCCACCGCCATCGTGAATCCCCCAACTGGCCCGCTCCACCGCCATCGTGAATCCCCCAACTGGCCCCCTCCACCGCCATCGTGAATCCCCCAACTGGCCCCCCCCACCGCCATCGTGAATCCCCCAACTGGTCCCCCCCCACCGCCATCGTGAATCCCCCAACTGGCCCCCCCCACCGCCATTGTGAATCCCCCAACTGGCCCCCCCCACCGCCATTGTGAATCCCCCAACTGGCCCCCTCCACCGCCATCGTGAATCCCCCAACTGGCCCCCTCCACCGCCATTGTGAATCCCCCAACTGGCCCCCCCACCGCCATTGTGAATCCCCCAACTGGCCCCCCCCACCGCCATTGTGAATCCCCCAACTGGCCCCCCCCACCGCTATCGTGAATCCCCCAACTGGCCCCCCCACCGCCATCGTGAATCCCCCAACTGGCCCCTCCACCTCCATGGTTAATTCCCCAACTGGCCCCTCCACCAACATCGTGAACCCCCAACTGGCCCCTCCACCAACATCGTGAACCCCCAACTGGCCCCTCCACCAACATCGTGAACCTACCGTTTAAGTAGCTATTCCATTGGCCAACTGATCTTTTCAGTCCCATCAGTCCCTTCCACCCTTGTCTGATAAATACCGACATTATTAAGTCACATGTTTGGCAAAAGTGAAGAAATCCCAGGTTTAGACTCCTACAAATCGCATTAAAGGATTTCGTAACCAATTACCCAAATAGTGTCTCATTGGTGGCACATTGTTTGTGCCACCATCTTACAAGTCCCACTAATACTGACGGGATAATGTGACCAGAGATCTGTATATGACTTTACCAAATGAAAATATTTACACCTTTTATGTCGAGTTGGTTACTTACATTTTTCGGAGTTGCAGAATGGAACCGGAGCTTGAAAAGGGCAAGCTTCACTAGAAGAGAAGAATCGCGTTAGTTCTCCAGGAGGACAATCATGTTTTCTCAGCACTGAAGTTTCTTTTGTTTTTAGGTCATCATGGGAGGGGGAAGAAAATTCATGTTCCCTAAAAACACCCCGGATATCGAGTACCCCAAAGATGAGAAGGCAAACGGGACAAGGCTGGATGGGCTAAACCTGACCAAGATCTGGCTGGAAAATAAGCCACGTAATAAGGTGAGAAAAAAGGTGGAAATGACCACAGAATGCCTCCAGGAGGTCAAAAACCAATGAGTTTCCAGGAACCCTCTCTTCTAAAGTATGATATTCTTTTATTATATTATTATTCAGAATTTATAGAGCACCAACAGTTTACACAGCGCTTTACAATATAAAAGGGAGACAATACAGTTATAATACATTAGAATGCAAGAGGATTAAGAGGGCCCTGCTCAGAAGAGTTTACAATCTAATAGGGTGGGGCAGGTGGTACAAAATGTTTTAACTGTGGGGAATGAGCTGATGGAAGTGGTAAAAGATTAGTTGGAGACATAATAGGCTTCCCTGAAGAGATGAGTTTTCAGGGATAGTCTGAAGGTAGCAAGATTAGGGGATAGCCAGACAGGTTGAGGTAGGGAGTTCCAGTGGATGGGAGATGCTCTGGAGAAAACCTGGAGGCGACCATGAGGAGGAGGAGACAAGGGAGCTTGACAGTAGGAGGTCTTGAGAAGAGCGAAGAGGACAGTCTGGGTGATATTTGGAGACAAGATAGGTGATGTAGCTCAGGGCAGAGTTGTGGTTAGTATTTTGAATTTAATTCGCTGGAAGATTGGGAGCCAGTGTAGGGATTGGAGGAGGTGGGTAGTCAGTGGAGGGATTGGAGTGGGGGCGGTCAGTGGAGGGGTTGGAGGAGAGGGGTGGCAGTGGTCAGTGGAGGGGTTGGGGGAGAGGGGTGTTGGTGGTCAGTGGAGGAGTTGAAGGAGAGGGGTGTTGGTGGTCAGTGGAGGGGTTGGAGGAAAGGGGTGGTGGTGGTCAGTGGAGGGGTTGGGGGAGAGGGGTGGTGGTGGTCAGTGGAGGAGTTGGAGGAGAGGGGTGTTGGTGGTCAGTGGAGGAGTTGGAGGAGAGGGGTGTTGGTGGTCAGTGGAGGGGTTGGAGGAAAGGGGTGGTGGTGGTCAGTGGAGGGATTGGAGGAGAGGGGTGGTGGTGGTCAGTGGAGGGATTGGAGGAGAGGGGTGGTGGTGGTCAGTGGAGGGATTGGAGGAGAGGGGTAGTGGTGGTCAGTGGAGGGATTGGAGGAGAGGGGTAGTGGTGGTCAGTGGAGGGATTGGAGGAGAGGGGCAGTGGTGGTCAGTGGAGGGATTGGAGGAGAGGGGTAGTGGTGGTCAGTGGAGGGATTGGAGGAGAGGGGTAGTGGTGGTCAGTGGAGGGATTGGAGGAGAGGGGTAGTGGTGGTCAGTGGAGGGATTGGAGGAGAGGGGTAGTGGTGGTCAGTGGAGGGATTGGAGGAGAGGGGTGGTGGTCAGTGGAGGGATTGGAGGAGAGGGGTGGTGGTGGTCAGTGGAGGGATTGGAGGAGAGGGGTGGTGGTGGTCAGTGGAGGGATTGGAGGAGAGGGGTGGTGGTGGTCAGTGGAGGGATTGGAGGAGAGGGGTGGTGGTGGTCAGTGGAGGGATTGGAGGAGAGGGGTGGTGGTGTTCAGTGGAGGGATTGGAGGAGAGGGGTGGTGGTGGTCAGTGGAGGGATTGGAGGAGAGGGGTGGTGGTGGTCAGTGGAGGGATTGGAGGAGAGGGGTAGTGGTGGTCAGTGGAGGGATTGGAGGAGAGGGGTAGTGGTGGTCAGTGGAGGGATTGGAGGAGAGGGGTAGTGGTGGTCAGTGGAGGGATTGGAGGAGAGGGGTAGTGGTGGTCAGTGGAGGGATTGGAGGAGAGGGGTAGTGGTGGTCAGTGGAGGGATTGGAGGAGAGGGGTGGTGGTGGTCAGTGGAGGGATTGGAGGAGAGGGGTGGTGGTAAGTGGAGGGATTGGAGGAGAGGGGTGGTGGTCAGTGGAGGGATTGAAGGAGAGGGGTGGTGGTCAGTGGAGGGATTGGAGGAGAGGGGTGGTGGTGGTGGTCAGTGGAGGGATTGGAGGAGAGGGGTGGTGGTGGTGGTCAGTGGAGGGATTGGAGGAGAGGGGTGGTGGTGGTGGTCAGTGGAGGGATTGGAGGAGAGGGGTGGTGGTGGTGGTCAGTGGAGGGATTGGAGGAGAGGGGTGGTGGTGGTCAGTGGAGGGATTGGAGGAGAGGGGTGGTGGTGGTCAGTGGAGGGATTGGAGGAGAGGGGTGGTGGTGGTCAGTGGAGGGATTGGAGGAGAGGGGTGGTGGTGGTGGTCAGTGGAGGGATTGGAGGAGAGGGGTGGTGGTGGTCAGTGGAGGGATTGGAGGAGAGGGGTGGTGGTGGTCAGTGGAGGGGTTGGAGGAGAGGGGTGGTGGTGGTCAGTGGAGGGATTGGAGGAGAGGGGTGGTGGTAGTCAGTGGAGGGATTGGAGGAGAGGGGTGGTGGTGGTCAGTGGAGGGATTGGAGGAGAGGGGTGGTGGTGGTCAGTGGAGGGATTGGAGGAGAGGGGTGGTGGTGGTCAGTGGAGGGATTGGAGGAGAGGGGTGGTGGTGGTCAGTGGAGGGGTTGGTCAGTGGAGGGGTTGGAGGAGAGGGGTGGTGGTGGTCAGTGGAGGGATTGGAGGAGAGGGGTGGTGGTGGTCAGTGGAGGAGTTGGAGGAGAGGGGTGGTGGTGGTCAGTGGAGGAGTTGGAGTGGTGGTGGTCAGTGGAGGGATTGGAGGAGAGGGGTGGTGGTGGTCAGTGGAGGGATTGGAGGAGAGGGGTGGTGGTGGTCAGTGGAGGGATTGGAGGAGAGGGGTGGTGGTGGTCAGTGGAGGGGTTGGAGGAGAGGGGTGGTGGTAGTCAGTGGAGGGGTTGGAGGAGAGGGGTGGTGGTGGTCAGTGGAGGGATTGGATAGGGGTGGTGCCAGACACTGAGCAGTTGAGAGCAAGGTAGAAAAGTCTGGCAGCAGCATTCATGATAGACTGAAGAGGGGAGGAGCCTATGGGAAGATAGGCCAATGAGAAGCAGGTTGCAATAGTCAAGGCGAGATATAACAAGGGAGTGAATGAGGAGCTTGGTGGTTTCATATAATGAATTATGAACCTTACAGCTAGTCTTCTACATTAATCATCCACCAAGCCAAGTTCTTACCCGCTTCCAATACAGCAGACAGCGTTTCCTTTGCCGATCGATTCTCCATCTAGTCGCTGGTCACTTCGATCACATTAAGCCCTGCAGACAAGATACAGGAAAGGTTTGTCTTGTCTTGTGTGGTAGGAGATTTGCACCATTCCCGCCAGAGAACGCCTTGTACCTTAGCAGGTTGCCAGAGGAATCCCGGCAAGCCACAGGCTCCAGTTCTCCACACCGAGGACATGGAAAGCCTGAAACACTTCCTGTGATCATGATCCTGCCCGGCTACGAGAGCAGGAAAAACCATTTCATAAGACGTCATAAATCAGCAGGAACCTTACCGGGCAGTTGGAGACGACAGACGTCCAACATACCGAGAGGTTCAGCTTCTGAGTCTAGGTCAGGCAGTTTTGGCAGTGACCGTCACACGTCTCCATGTAGGCAAGGGAGTACATTTCTCACACTATCGGTGGCAGTGCGTCCCTAGCGGGCGCAGGAGCGCCGCCCCCTCTCTCCTGCACCCGCCACTTAATAGATTCATATCTATTGTCGCCGCTGCCGCCCCCAATTCAGGTGTCCCGGCCCCCTTTTGAGCGCCGGCCATCTGAATTATAGCACTGGCGATGTTTTGGAAGTGCCCAAACGGCTTCCAAATGGTTAAACAGTGGGCACACAGCTGTGCGTCCCCTGTTTAAGCAATGCTGACCTGACCTGTCTCTCAGCCAATCAGGTGCACCGGGTCTGATTACCGGTCACCTGATTGGATGAAGCGACAGGCACTGTGATTGGGTGGCTATCAGGTGTTCACTCATAGCATAGATGACATTGAGGATGGGGGAAGACATTGAGGACTCGGAGGAGGATGGTGCTGAGAAAGGTAAGTGCCGGGCGGGGAAGGAACGTGGCTGCGTTTTGCGTTTGAGGGGGCACAGGGGCCGCGTTTGAGGGGGCACAGGGGCCGCGTTTGAGGGGGCACAGGGGCCGCGTTTGAGGGGGCACAGGGGCCGCGTTTGAGGGGGCACAGGGGCCGCGTTTGAGGGGGCACAGGGGCCGCGTTTGAGGGGGCACAGGGGCCGCGTTTGAGGGGGCACAGGGGCCGCGTTTGATTTTTTTTCCGAGTTTGTGCCCCCCCCCCCCCCCAAAATTTGGAGCACCAGCCGCCCTGGTGTGTATATTATATATATCACCTTTCAGACCTCATGGTCCAGGCTTTAGATCAGCCTCTAAACTACTTTACCCAGAGAACTGAAGCCAATTTTGAGGTCTCTGGGAACCTCTACAGAAGTAAATTCACTGGGGGGGGGGGTGTTTATTGGGGTGCTGGTTGGAATCCCACCCACAGCTTAAAGGATCATTAAGGTCATGCGGTTGGCCATGTCAAGTGCCACTGGACCCGGAACTTTAGAGGCGCCATCAGATGGTCAACCAGCCATCAGCTGAAGAACTCCTAGCAACCTCTGGAGGTTCTCCACAAAAACCCTGGTTGGGAACGGCCACTTTAGACCAGTGTTTTTCAACTCCAGTCCTCAAGGCACACCAACAGGTCAGGTTTTCAGGCTTTCCATTATTTTGCACCGGTGATTTGATCAGTTTCACTGCCTTAGTAATCACCACAGCCATTTCATCTGAGGGAAATCCTGAAAACTTGACCTGTTGGTGTGCCTTAAGGACTGGAGTTGAAAAACACTGCTTTAGACAATCAGGCCTACTGAGCGTTCAAATGAGGGGTTTGTATAGCAAAGGCCTGAACAAGTGAGTGGAGCCCCTACAGCAGGATACCCCCCCCCCCCCCGGCAGTTCTTCAACCCACCAGTTTATACACAGACTTTGCGTGTTATTTGGCTTATAACTGGTCCGGTATGCAGGGCTGACCTCTACCAACCTCCTAAGAGACACACGTTACCAGGTGCCAATCAGAATTGGTATGAGACCGACTCCTTCGTCTATTCACAGATTGCACGTTACGTATGGAACAGAGATCAGCTGCTGGGGCTGAAACCAGAAGAGACCGACTATGTCCTGGGTAAGTCGTGACACCGTTTTGTAGAATGTATTAAATGGTCCTGGGGGGATACAAAAAAAGTTTCCAGCTTTCTACGTATCAGACAACACCAATGGCGGCAGTGTGAACGCTCTTAGCCGGCCCTCCCCTTGGATTGGCCAAAGTCAAATTTAAAATGCTTTGCACAGGGCAGAGGGGGGAATCGCAGCACAGCTTACTCAGTCAGCCCAGTCTCAGTAGTGGGAAGCAGGAGGGCGGGGGGGGGGGGGGACAAAACGCGCCTCCTACAGATCCTGTGCCTCTCTGTGTAGCCACAACACCCCTCATCTAGGGTGACCACGTGTCCCGGATTGCCCGTGACAGTCCCGCATTTTGCAGGTCTGTCCCGGGCACCTTCATTCCAGGACAATACAGTGTCCCGGAATCACTCTGACACAGCCACCCCCCCCACCCCCCCCCGGGCCAATCTGATGCCCCCAAAAAAGGGCGCCATTTCACCGCTTTACTCACTGACAGTACTTGTCCTGGCCGGGAATGCCTGGAGGAGCACAATCCCCTCCCCCTGCTTGTGATTGGAGAAATCATAAATCCCGCCTCTTGTGTCCAATCACTGTGCTGTGATTCGTTACAGCACAAGCTGATTTTTGGGAAGGGAGGGGGTCCCCGAACGGTAGTTTAGAAATGTGGTCACCCTACCCTCGTCTTTACATCCCCATTCTCAGCAAGACTCCGGCAGCCAACTCCAGCCCGCCTCTGGTCCTCCTCCAACCAAAACCTGCGCCGCTTCCCAGCCAACTCCTGGGAGCAGCACAAGATCGGGGGGGGGGGGGGGGGGGGGGGTGCACTGATGTAAGGAAGGTTGGGGAACTCTCGACATTGGATGGGGGAGGGGGGGGTTGGGAGCCCCCGGACATCTAGTCTTACAGATACAACCGGCCTTTTTGAGGGCAACCACAATGCCCATGTGGCCCTCGATGACATGGAATTGGACACCTTGAACGTAGACATTGCTGCTATTGAGGCCGACGGGAGCTCAGGGACGGCCTTTTATGAATATCTGTATATTGGGACACGTCAAATGTACTCATTCGTACGCCGCGTTACTTTAACAAAACACGCCTTGCTTCAGTCATTCGCAAAATAGTTACACAATAATGCAATTATGCCAACACATGGGGAAAATCTGCCAGGTCTGTGGCAATGTTGGCCGTTTGTAGGGCTTGGCCTACTGATACAGCCTTAAAATTAAATGAATATACTGGAAGACAGGGGCAAACCTACAGGGGTCAGAACTACAACCCGGGGCCGTGCTCCAGGGGGCCCTTGTTCTACACCCAGGGGGCAGCATATGAAGGAATTGATCCCCCTCCATCCTCCTCCTGCGGCTGCTGAAAGCCTGCTTCTCCTCTTCCTCTCGCAGGCATTTAGAAGCTGCAGGAGGAAAATGATGGTGGTGGTGGGGGGGGGGGGGGGTGGATCAATTCATCTATAGGCCACACTTTCTATCCATTTCCCTTTCAAGATGGGCCCCCTGTGTGCTTCTCTGCCCCCTCCCCCACAGCTCTGTTAGCTTTCCCCCTCTACCCTCTCCTGCCGACAGCTGCAGGGAATGCGTCAGGATGGAGAGTGGGGAAGGTACCAATACATCTGTCATTTACTGGCTCCTTCCTTTTTCAGAATGAACAGTGCCAGTGATCTGTGCCAATCACTGACTGTCCATTCATAACTGAAGTATAGCAAGCGGTTTACTATGCTTCCGTTTGTGAACAGGAAGTTCTGTACAGAGCTATTCCTGTCCACTCATTCTGCGCAGCGGAGGCTGCAGATTTGATGGCTGTAGCCTCAGTCACCTTTCTCGGTCTCAAAAAAAGCAAAACATCAGAGGTTTGTTTTAACCCCGATTTTTCCCAATGGGGCTCCAATTTTTTTTTTAAAAGGTAAAAATAGTAAAAAATGCAACTGTACAACATAAAATAATAAAACCAAGGCCTGGTGGTCTGCCACTGTGGGGGTGCCCCAGGACACCACAAAACATGTAAAATGGTCCATAATGAAGGGCCTCCGGGGATCAGGGGGGGCAAAGGGCCTCCCGGGATCAGGGGGGGGCAAAGGGCCTCCCGGGATCAGGGGGGGGCAAAGGGCCTCCCGGGATCAGGGGGGGGCAAAGGGCCTCCCGGGATCAGGGGGGGGCAAAGGGCCTTCCGGGATCAGGGTGAAAAAGGCCTTCCGGGATCAGGGTGAAAAAGGCCTTCCGGGATCAGGGTGAAAAAGGCCTTCCGGGATCAGGGGAAAAGGGCCCTGGCCAGGGGCCTCAGGTTTTCTTGCACCAGGGCCTTGAAGGTTCTAGTTGGGCCTCTGCTGGAAATTGTTAAACGTGAACTTCCCGGCATCAGGGGGAAAAGGGGCCTCCCGGGATCAGGGGCCTCAGGTTTTCTTGCACCAGGGCCTTGAAGGTTCTAGTTATGCCTCTGCTGGAGATTGTTAAACGTGAACTTCCCGTGAGAAGCTCAGCCATCTTCTCTATTCCTCCAGGTCTCTTTGAACCCAGCGATTTGGTGTATGAACTGGACAGGAACACAAGTACAGACCCCTCCCTGGTGGAGATGGTGAAGGTGGCCATCAGTATTCTAAAGAAAAACCCCAAAGGATTCTTTCTGCTGGTGGAGGGTAAGTGTCGTCTTCTATAGGACGGGGGAAATCTTCACAAAGGCGGGAGGGAAGGTCTAATCTCCCATAAATCACACCCTATATACGAGACCACGAGGGCGTCATCGCTGGTTACCCACAACCGAGGGAAGAGCAGAATATAAAGACGTTTTTTTTGATCTGGGCGGTTCCCTTACATCTTCGACACGAACAAAGAGAAAACCAAAAAATCAAAAGGAAGACGCAGACGGATCTAAATCCTCTTGGAATCCATTAAGGCCGACAATCCTCGTCTCTACAAAGACACCTGAATCCACACAAGGAGGGCCACGTCACCGCTGATATTGTGTCACAGGGATATGGGGAAGGAGCTCCAGGAAACATTTTTGATCATTTCTTCCACATCTCCACAAAAAGGTGTGAAAAAAAATAGACATTTGTGGTGCCACCCATCCCGAGGTCACAGCAAGTGACCTTCAGATGATGTAAGAGGCCACACTATGATGTCACACTGCACCTGGTGTCCAGGCCCATCCACCCCAGGGCTGGTTCTTTTTCAGGGTGTCAGTGAATGGCTCGGGGACCAGTCAGTTGTAGGACAGGAGTTATGGGAAGACGGGTGAGGAACAAAAACACATGCAGACCCAGCTGGCCTTTTGTGAGCTTTTTTTTTTGCATGAAAGTCCCTGAAAAGCACCTCAGTGTAAACAGGGCCGTTAGAAGGATTTTGGGGGCCCCAAGCAAAATGGGGCCCCCCCACGCAAAGCCTACGTTAGCACTACACTAATTTTTTACACCAAATGTTCTTACTCCTCCCCCCTCCCTAGTCCCTATGTTTTTCTATTCTCACCTGCCTTTTTTCCTGTAGGCTGCCGCTGTAGCGTGGCCAAGCTCCTCTTCCTACTGTCAGTCCGGTGTTTTATCATTGTGGGTCCCCAGTCCTCTATCGGATAGTCCCCGGGCCATGCTGGTTACAGATTCAGTTTCCTGTGTTCCTGGCCGGACTGACCGGAAGTGAGCACTCAGTGTGCACTTCCTGTAAGTCTGGCCGGGAAGAGGAAACTGAATCTCCTGTACCACACGCGGTACCTGGCCGGACTGACAGGACTCCAGGAGAAAGAAGGAGCTTGGCCATGCTACAATCTGGTAGGGGAAGTTGGGGGCCCCAGGCCAGCTTGGGGCCCCAAGCAATTGTTTGTTTTGCCTGTCCTGTTGCAACAGGCCTAAGTGAAAAAGGGGTCTAAGCAGTGGTGTATTAGGTTTTGTGCTGCCCCAGGCCTGGGCCTTGTTGGCCTAGGCTAGGATACAGCATTGGGTCTAAGGGGGAACAATTTTCAGCCACAATGTAGTTTAAGAACACCAGAATATTCTAGGTTTCAGACCCCCCCCCCCCCATATATTTTAAGGTCTGAACACCCCCAGGAAATCTTACATGGTATAGTCAGGAGGGTAAGTAACATCGAGGACTGCCAGTAAAAAAACGTTGTGAATGTGATTGTGCTCCTCTGCCGATCAGGTGGACGTATAGACCACGGGCACCATGAAGGGAAAGCCAAGCAAGCTCTACACGAGGCCATACAGATGGACATTGCGATTGGTCTGGCTGGGGAGATGACCTCCATTGAGGACACAATGACCGTCGTCACCGCTGACCACTCCCACGTCTTCACTTTCGGAGGATACACCCATCGGGGAAACTCCATTTTTGGCAAGTATATATTTTTTTACACCTTCGAAATTACGCTACGCCGGCGCAGAGTTGGGAGCATTTGCTTTGTGAATTCCATGCTTTCCTCTCTGCACTGTGTCGGCGTAAGGTAAAAGAGACAGGCTACGGCATAAATATGCGCCGATGTATATATGTGAATCCGGGCCTTAGTATCTTTCTAATAGACAGGTGACGGTATACAGCAGGAACATTCTGGAGTTCTCTTCGGGGAATAAATAACGACCCGTCAATTCCGTGTATTTCAGGTTTGGCTCCGACACTAAGCGACCTCGACCAAAAACCTTTCACGTCCATCCTGTACGGGAACGGCCCCGGCTACAAACTAGTGGATGGAAGCAGGGAGAACGTCTCCACTGTGGACTACGGTGAGTGTAAAGCCAGGCAGGAAGGGAGCGCCCCCCCCCGATATCACCTGGTGGGAAAAGGCCACTATACCAGTTTATTGATCCAAGCTCTGATCTCCGTGGCCTTCAACATTCACATAGAAAGACAAGGCAAGCTCCAATTCATGAATAGATGAGAGCGAGTCTAGCCTCACATACAAGGGGACTTCACATAAACAAGTACCATCATCCTGCTTGGCATAGAGGAACAGGGGAGGGTGGGACTAGAAGGGTAGCTGCTGAGGCCAACCCTACAAATAATGCCCACCCAATTGGGTATGGTGGTGGGTATCTCAGTACTGATAGTCTACCATACACAATTGGGTGGGAATTATTTGTAGGGTTGGCCTCAGCAGCTACCCTTCTAGTCCCACCCTCTCCCGCTTCCAAATTCATGGACAGGATTACACGACTGCATACATTTTATAGAACTCACCGGACACAAACCGGAAATTTCTGTGCTTGGTGAACTTCGGTATTCCAAGACATGGAGCCACCACTCCAAACCTCTTAGAAAGGCTAGTCGTCTGGCTTCTCAGAGTGTAAATACTTTGGACGCTTGTACAATTTTGAAGTTCAATCAACGCGTTTCAAGTGGTTCAGAAGGTCCCCTTCAGCGTCCCATATCTTTAGACCTCAATAAAATATTTACCATCACCAGGGATACAGCATTCCACTTCTTTCCGAGTCCCTGCCCTCAATAAGCGTATAGGTAGTCAAAGAGTGGGATTTGGAAATTCTTTAAAACACATTTGAACGGCCATCATGGTGACAGGGTCCCTCAACATCCTATAGGATACCCTACATCTTCCAATTCA
The DNA here is from genome assembly GCA_029574335.1 of Rana kukunoris. Lineage (NCBI taxonomy): Eukaryota > Metazoa > Chordata > Amphibia > Anura > Ranidae > Rana > Rana kukunoris. Next base: position 47,438 of record JAJQKJ010002919.1, read on the forward strand.
GTGGTCTCCAACTGCGGCCCTTTGCTTGCCTTTATCTGGCCCTTTGGGCACCACTCCTCCCACTGATGTCAACACTGGCACAAACACTCCTCCCACTGACGCACCAATCCTCCCACCGACGCCAACATTGGCGCGCACCACTCCTCACACCGACGCCAACATTGGCGCGCACCACTCCTCACACCGACGCCAACATTGGCGCGCACCACTCCTCCCACCGACGCCAACATTGGCGCGCACCACTCCTCCCACCGACGCCAACATTGGCGCGCACCACTCACACCGACGCCAACATTGGCGCGCACCACTCACACCGACGCCAACACTGGCGCGCCAATCTTCCCCACTGACCCCAACACTGGCACACCAATCTTCCCTACCGAAGCCAACACTGGAGCGCACCAATCTTCCCCACCAACGCCAACACTGGAGCACACCAATCTCCCCCCACCGATGCCAACACTGGAGCGCACCAATCTTCCCCACCAACGCCAACACTGGAGCACACCAATCTCCCCCCACCGATGCCAACACTGGAGCGCACCAATCTTCCCCACCGACGCCAACACTGGAGCGCACCAATCTTCCCCACTGACGCCAACACTGGCGCACACCAAACCTCCCACTGATGCCAACAATGGGGCACTATTCTGTTCACTGACGCCAACAATGGGGTATTGCTACTAAAGTCAGCTAATTTTTTTTACTCCCACTGACCACAGTCTGGCACCTCTAAAGTAGGAAGAATAGTAAACTGGTTTTGTTTAGAAAGTTGAGACCCCTGTTCTAGACGGTAGGCCAATATGTACATTTCATTGTCTTACAGCTCACCCTAACTACCAGGCTCAGTCTGCTGTTCCTCTGAAGCAAGAAACCCACGGCGGAGAAGACGTTGCCGTATTTGCCAAGGGGCCAATGGCTCATCTCCTGCACGGCGTCCATGAGCAGAATTATATACCTCACGCCATGGCATACGCTGCCTGTATCGGTCAGAATCGGGACCACTGCAATTCCAGGAGCTCAGGCCACAGCTTCAAGACCTCAGTCACTATGGTGTCCTCCTTGTTATCAGTCCTTGCTGCACTCCAATTGTTTTAAAAGCGAGGCATGCCGGTCCTACCTCACCCCGTGCTGGTCTATACTCCGCCGGCAAGATCTTCTACCGGACTTTCCTTACGCAACTGCCAAATCAACAGAAGAAGTCACAGTGGGGTCCAACCTTGGAACAACGGCAGGCCCAATGGGAGCCACTTCCACCCGGCAGGCCCAATGGGAGCCACTTCCACCCGGCAGGCCCAATGGGAGCCCCGGCAGGCCCAATGGGAGCCACGCCAGGAAGTGACCCTTAAAGTGTGATTTATAAAGACAGTTTGCACCCAAAGGGTCACTTGTTTGATATACGAAACCACTAAGAAAAGACTGCTAAAGCGAAGATGAAAGTTCAGAGTGTCCCTCAAAAATTTAATGGAACAGCTTTCTTGATTTAAAAATCTTCTCATATTGTACATAAAGACTGAAAAAAATAAAACACCATAAAAACATTTCTTGATTGTAGTTTGTCTGAAATCTCGGCATTTGCTGTACATGCCTGTCCCTTGGTGGGTGTCCAACCCCCCATAGCTCTCTTCTCAACCTGGTAAGAAGGTAGGTGACCCCTCATGAAAGGCAAAGCCCCAATAATGGGAGCCAAAGTGTGGCAAGCTGGACCCCCCACCCCAAAATAAAATCCTATTCTACTCGCTTTTAATTATCCAAACCACACAGGACCGAGACCACCCAAAAAGGTCCAAGGACAGAGAAGTAAACTACCAATGGTCGCATCCCGAAATCACCAGATGGCGCCAGCTCACAGAAGGTCACAGTTTACAGAAGGAAGAGCTTGGGACTTCACAAAGCCGCGGCCTCAATTACCGGCCACCACGATTACATGGCTGGGAGGTGGGGGCACACGGAGACACAGGATCCTGTGCCTCCGTGCGCCCCCACCGTGCGATCACGGCGGCCGGTAATTGAGCCCGCAGCTTCGCGGCCTTGTAGGCCGCAAAGCCGCAGCCTCAATTACCGGCGGGGGCGGGCGCCAGGTCACAATTTCTTGTCGCAATTGCGACCTGGCTCCCAGATATTGTCGACCCCTGGTTTAAGATATTCCATTCCCGAACCCAAGACAGCCATCAACACTCCACGGTCAGGCAAACAAACCCCAATAACGAGACACACAGCTCTGTTTGAGGTTCCACACGAATAGCCCCTTTATTGAGAAAATCAGGCTCTTGTATACAGTTAGGATCCTGCAGTAACCAAAATGAACAATGACTCAACTCCACCCACAACATCACACAATGGTTCCTAACGAGCCTCAATACACATCTTTCAGTAGCAATTCTGGCTCCAGCTCGGACATAATTTACATAAGCTAATTAACTACAGCTGATATTTCAGACACCTGACCTTTAGGCTGCCTGTTAACTCACAATACACATTTATCATCAATAGACCTTCACACAATACAGGGTCAATTAGCACAAGCAATCCTAGATTCATTTACATCACAACAGACAGTAGAATGCAATCACAGCAAGCTTTATAGTACACTACATCCAACACACAATATTAAATGTGACTAGCCCAGACCATAGTGGGGTTCTCATTCACCCTGTGCCCCTATTAGAGACACAGGGTGATCTACACATAAGAGGCATCGGGGAGCTTTTGGGTCCCTGGGGCCCTTCCGTTACAGAAGTAAACTACCAATGGTCACATTCCAAAAATCTAAGAGTTCCCTTCAAGTTCATGTCCAGCCAAAACTTAGTTTTGGATTGTGGTGGTGGTGGGGGGGGGGGGGGGATAGGGATGGAACCCTAAGTTTTTATCTTGGGCTCTGTTGAGAATTTTTCCCTCACTTCCTGTTCTGATGACATTTTCCTAGACAGCCAGAAGCTTCTCTTTAGGAAGGGGGGGGGGGGGGGGGGGAGAGTGGAGGCGGAACTGCCAACGGCCTCTAAAAAAACATGCACATTACTAACCCCCCCCCCCCTGCACACTGGGCATTTGCCGGGACTGCATGTCATAACTAGAGTGGCCCGATGACCAGGCGGCACAGCGGGAGGCAAGCAGGGAACGGGGTCTGGACAGGGCCAACACAGACAACGGGTTGCCACTCGCATCCCGCTGTAGGGCCAATGCCTTGCCTCTTCAGCCTCTCCCACCCACAATGTCATCCTATCAGGAGAGCAGGGGGGCGGGAGGAGCTGCAGATCCGCACAGAGAGCGGGAGTCTCTCACATTAACAAGTGGGCTCACATTAACAAGTGGGCGATCACCCGCCCATTAATAGGATCCAGATCTGCTGCTCCTCCCGCCCCCCCAGCTCTGGCGATAGGACGACATCGTCCCATAAAGATATACAAAATGAATTTCGAAATTGGGTAGGGCGGGGCTTTAAAACGTGCCCTAGTGGAGTGTAAACAATCATGTACAGTCTTAAAAGTACCGTATATACAAGTCAAATTTTGCACCTGATCTCCCGGATTTTTGGGACCTGGTACGGGACATACTTGGCACACATATAGCCCCTCTCTTCCTCTACAAGTGTGCAAAGTTTGCTGTCCAGAAGACCTAAGGCTGGGGAGCACCGATTTTTCAAACCCGGGCACCCCTTCCATAGACTCCCCATGTTAAACGATCATTTCTCCGGTGACTTTGGGCAACTGGTACCAGCCGGTCATAGGCCCCCTGAACCCGGCACACATGTAGCCCCATTTCTCCTCTACAAGTGTGCAAAGTTTGTCTGGGGGGATCTACGGCCGGGGAGCACCAATTTTTCAAAGCCAGGCACCCCTTCCATAGACTCCCAATGTTAAACGGTCATTTCTCCGGTGACTTTGGGGACCCGGTACCGGCCGGTCATAGGTCCCCTGGACCCAGAACCTGGGGACCTGGTACTGGATAGCTGTAGGTCTCCTGGACCCCAAACTTGGTACACATGTACCCTTACTCTTCTTCTACCAGTGTGCAAAGTTTGTTGTCCGGGGGACCTACGGCCGGGGAGCACCAATTTTTCAAAGCCAGGCACCCCTTCCATAGACTCCCATGTTAAATGGTAATTTCTCCAGTGACATTGGGGACCCGGTACTGGCACACATGTAGCCCCATATCTCCTCTACAAGTGTGCAAAGTGTGTTGTCCGGGAGACCTACGGCTGGGGAGCACCGATTTTTCAAAGACGGGCACCCCTTCCATAGACTCCCAACAAGGTACCATGGGATATGTAGTCCTTAGACATGGAAGGGAAGCTAAAGGGGCGCTAATCAGAGCTTACATCCCACTTATTAAAGGGGAGGAGCTTCAGGAGGCAGAGGCAGCAAGGTACCATGGGATATGTAGTCCTTAGACATGGAAGAGAAGCTAAAGGGGCACTGATCAAAGCTTATAGCCTGCTTTCTGAGGGGGAGGAGCTTCAGGAAACAGTCAGCAAGGTATTATGGGATATGTAGTCCTAAGACCTGGAAGAGGAGCTAAAGGAGCACTAATCAGAGCTGATATCCCGCTTTTTGAGGGGAGAAGCTTCAGGAGGCCGAGTCAGCAAGGTACCATGGGATATGTAGTCTTAAAATATGGAAAAGAAGCTGAAGGGTGGGGGCAAAACCGAAAGGGGGGGGAGGAGTCAACAAGGTACCATGGGGCTTAGGGAAGAGGAGTGGGGAGGGGACCAATTAGAGCTTATATCCAGCTTTCTGAGGGGGGTGGGGCTTCAGGAGGCAGAGTCATTAAGGTACCATGGGATATGTAGTCCTTAGACATGGAAGAGAAGCTAAAGGGGCACTAATCAGCTTATATTCTGCTTTGAGGGGGAGGGGCTACAGGAGGCAGAGTCAGCAAGGTACCATGGGATATGTAGTCCTAAGACCTGGAAGCGAAGCTAAAGGAGCACAAGTGAACAAATGAACTTCTGTGCCTATTTTTTGTCCCGCCCGGGCCTGCATTACCCTTAATCGAGATATGTAACTATAAAGGTAACATTTCCAGCTCTGACCGATTGTCTTCAGACGTTTGCAGCCACATCTGTGTAAAGAAAGTCCATACTGACCACCTGAGGCACTCATCCATTCAGCCAGCTCATTGGCTGGGCCTGCTAATGAGCCGGCAAATCATTTAGAACGCCTCATAAAGGGGGGATCCCCGGGGGAAAAAGAAGTGTAACATGCGAATCATTAGACACCAATCCAGATATAAATAAATAGAGCGGCTTCTCCCTTTATGAGCTTTTCCAGCCACAGAATACTTGGCGTCGCCCGCGGGTTATTTTCAGCCGTCGGCACACATTGGCACCTCTGTCCAAACACCGGGCCGCTGCTATTTGGGGAGACGCGCACACAGGGCGGCGGGGCTGGACGGCGTACAATGGGGACCTGTATGAAGCGTTCCCCTTCCACACATTCAGAGGACGTCCTCAGGACCCGGGCGGCTCATGTGGGAGAATTCGGGAACACCGGTTTTTGTTTTTATCACCAGAAGGGAATTCTAAGCGGATTGTTCCCAGAATTCCGAGCCCCAGAAAAAGGTCAGGCGGATCGGGTTTCATCTTCAATCGGGTCATTGTCTTCGTGACACGGCCCAGGCGAGAAGATGGCGCCAAGGACAGCGCGTGACACAACATTGTCACAGATTACACAGAATTACGGCGTAGAAGACGTTCCCCCGCTCCGAGGACGGGGCGGCGTCATCTGGAGGGGTCACGGGGGAAGAGTCACGTGGCAGGATTCCACTTTAACACGACGGCCCATTGGTGAACAAGATAAGCCGAGGAAGTGACGGGAAAGGCCAACCCTCGGGGGGGGGGGGGGCCAACCCTTGTGGGGGAGAGGGGGGGGAAAGGGCCAACCCTTGTGGGGGAGAGGGGGAAAGGGCCAACCCTTGTGGGGGGAAGAGGGGGGAAAGGGCCAACCCTTGTGGGGGAGAGGGGGGAAAGGGCCAACCCTTGTGGGGGAGAGGGGGGAAAGGGCCAACCCTTGTGGGGGGGGGGAAAGGGGCCAACCCTTGTGGGGGGGGAAAGGGGCCAACCTTGTGGGGGGGGGGAAAGGGGCCAACCCTTGTGGGGGGGGAAAGGGGCCAACCCTTGTGGGGGGGGAAAGGGGCCAACCCTTGTGGGGGGGGGGAAAGGGGCAAAACCCTTGTGGGGGGGGAAAGGGGAACCTTGTGGGGGAGGGAAAGGGGCCAACCCTTGTGGGGGGGGAGGGGGGAAAGGCCAACCCTTGTGGGGGGGGGGGGGGGGAAAGGCCCAACCCTTGTGGGGGGGGGGGGGGGGGAAAGGCCAACCCCTTGTGGGGGGGGAGGGGGAAAGGCCAACCCTTGTGGGGGGGGGAGGGGGGAAAGGCCAACCTGTGGGGGGGGGGAGGGGGGAAAGGCCAACCCTCGTGGGGGGGGGAGGGGGGGAAAGGCCAACCCTCGTGGGGGGGGGAGGGGGGAAAGGCCAACCCTTGTGGGGGGGGGGAGGGGGGAAAGGCCAACCCTTGTGGGGGGGGGAGGGGGGAAAGGCCAACCCTTGTGGGGGGGGGAGGGGGGAAAGGCCAACCCTTGTTGGGGGGGGGGAGGGGGGAAAGGCCAACCCTTGTTGGGGGGGGGAGGGGGGAAAGGCCACCCTTGTTGGGGGGGGGAGGGGGGAAAGGCCAACCCTTGTTGGGGGGGGGAGGGGGAAAGGCCAACCCTTGTTGGGGGGGGGAGGGGGGAAAGGCCAACCCTTGTGGGGGGGGGAGGGGGGAAAGGCCAACCCTTGTGGGGGGGGGGAGGGGGGAAAGGCCAACCCTTGTGGGGGGGGGAGGGGGGAAAGGCCAACCTTGTGGGGGGGGGAGGGGGGGAAAGGCCAACCCTTGTGGGGGGGGGGAGGGGGAAAGGCCATCCCTTGTGGGGGGGGGTGGGGGGAAGGGGGAAAGGCCAACAACCTTGTGGGGGGGGGAGGGGGGAAAGGCCAACCCTTGTGGGGGGGGGGAGGGGGGGAAAGGCCAACCCTTTGTGGGGGGGGGGGAGGGCGGGAAAGGCCAACCCTTGTGGGGGGGGGGGGGGGGAAAGGCCACCCGTGTGGGGGGGGGGGAGGGGGAAAGGCCAACCCTTGTGGGGGGGGGGGGAGGGGGGAAGGCCAACCCTTGTGGGGGGGGGGAGGGGGGAAAGGCCAACCTTGTGGGGGGGGGGAGGGGGGGAAAGGCCAACCCTTGTGGGGGGGGGAGGGGGGGAAAGGCCAACCTTGTGGGGGGGGGAGGGGGGAAAAGGCCAACCCTTGTGGGGGGGGGGAGGGGGGAAAGGCCAACCCTTGTGGGGGGGGGGAGGGGGGAAAGGCCAACCCTTGTGGGGGGGGAGGGGGGAAAGGCCAACCCTTGTGGGGGGGGGGAGGGGGGAAAGGCCAACCAGTGTGGGGGGGGGGAGGGGGAAAGGGCCAACCCTTTGGGGGGGGGGGAGGGGGGAAAGGCCAACCCTTGTGGGGGGGGGGAGGGGGGGGGAAAGGCCACCCTTGTGGGGGGGGGGGAGGGGGGAAAGGCCAACCCTTGTGGGGGGGGGGGGGGGGGGGAAAGGCCAACCCTTGTGGGGGGGGAGGGGGGGAAAGGCCAACCCTTGTGGGGGGGGAGGGGGGGAAAGGCCAACCCTTGTGGGGGGAGGGGGGGGGGAAAGGCCAACCCTTGTGGGGGGAGGGGAGGGGGGAAAGGCCAACCCTTGTGGGGGAGGGGAAAGGCCAACCCTTGGGGGGGGGAAAGGCCAACACTGGGGGGGGAAAGGCCAACACTGGGGGGGGGGGGGGGGGGGGGGGAAGTAGGCCAACCCTTGGGGGGGAAAGGCCAACACTGGGGGGGGGAGAAAGGCCAACACTGGGGGGGGGGGGGGGGAAAGGCCAACACTGGGGGGGGGGGGGAAGGCCAACACTGGGGGGGGGGGGAGGCCAACATGGGGGGGGGGGAAGGCCAACACTGGGGGGGGGGGGGAAAGGCCAACACTGGGGGGGGGGGGGGAAAGGCCAAACACTGGGGGGGGGGGGGGGGGAAAGGCCAACACTGGGGGGGGGGGGGGGGGGGGGGGGGAAAGGCCAACACTGGGGGGGGGGGGGGAGAAAAGCCAACACTGGGGGGGGGGAAAGGCCAACACTGGGGGGGGGGGAGGCCAACACTGGGGGGGGGGGGAGGCCAACACTGGGGGGGGGGGGGAAGGCCAACACTGGGGGGGGGGGAAGGCCAACACTGGGGGGGGGGAAAGGCCAACACTGGGGGGGGGAAGGCCAACACTGGGGGGGGGGAAAAGGCCAACACTGGGGTGGGGGAAAGGGCCAACACTGGGGGGGGGGGGGAAAGGCCAACACTGGGGGGGGGAAGGCCCAACACGGGGGGGGGGGGAAAGGCCAACACTGGGGGGGGGGGGAAAGCCAACACTGGGGGGGGGGAAAGGCCAACACTGGGGGGGGGGGAGGCCAACACTGGGGGGTGGGAGGCCAACACTGGGGGGGGGGGGGAGGCCAACCCTGGGGGGGGGGGGGGGGGAGGCCAACCCTGGGGGGGGGGGGGGGGAGGCCAACCCTGGGGGGGGGGGGGGAGTCCAACCCTGGGGGGGAACTTGGAAGTGATGAGGGAAGGCAAACGCCGCGAGGGCCCATTCACACTACCAGCATTTGGCTCCATTGCTCAACACAGTCCCAAGGACACGGTGCAAAGCTATTTTCTGTGGCAGTGGCCTTCAAACTTATAATCCAAAGGGCCACAGGTTCCCCACCACAGACCTCCTCACAACGACCCCCCCCCCCACCGACCATGTGAATACAGATTGCGGAGTAGAAGGTTGAGGGGGGGGGGGTGCAATTATTGTGGAGATGAGAAATCTGCCAAATAGAGGATTATAATAGATTTCGGAGGGGGGCTCCCCACAGTGATACTACACAGAGGGGCCCCCCACAGAGACACTACACAGAGGGGCCCCCCACAGAGACACTACACAGAGGGGCCCCCCACACAGAGACACTACACAGAGGGGCCCCCCACACAGAGACACTACACAGAGGGGCCCCCCACACAGAGACACTACACAGAGGGGCCCCCCACACAGAGACACTACACAGAGGGGCCCCCCACACAGAGACACTACACAGAGGGGCCCCCCACACAGAGACACTACACAGAGGGGCCCCCCACACAGGACACTACACAGAGGGGCCCCCCACACAGAGACACTACACAGAGGGGCCCCCCACACAGAGACACTACACAGAGGGGCCCCCCACACAGAGACACTACACAGAGGGGCCCCCCACACAGAGACACTACACAGAGGGGCCCCCACACAGAGACACTACACAGAGGGGCCCCCCACACAGAGACACTACACAGAGGGGCCCCCCACACAGAGACACTACACAGAGGGGGCCCCCCACACAGAGACACTACACAGAGGGGCCCCCCACACAGAGGGGCCCCCCACACAGAGACACTACACAGAGGGGGCCCCCCCACAGAGACACTACACAGAGGGGCCCCCCACACAGAGGGGCCCCCCACACAGAGACACTACACAGAGGGGGCCCCCCCACAGAGACACTACACAGAGGGGGCCCCCACAGAGACACTACACAGAGGGGCCCCCCACAGTGACACTACACAGAGGGGCCCCCCCACAGAGACACTACACAGAGGGGCCCCCCCACAGAGACACTACACAGAGGGGCCCCCCCACAGAGACACTACACAGAGGGGCCCCCCCACAGAGACACTACACAGAGGGGCCCCCCACAGAGACACTACACAGAGGGGCCCCCCACAGAGACACTACACAGAGGGGGCCCCCCCACAGAGACACTACACAGAGGGGCCCCCCACAGAGACACTACACAGAGGGGCCCCCCCCACAGAGACACTACACAGAGGGGCCCCCCCACAGAGACACTACACAGAGGGGCCCCCCCACAGAGACACTACACAGAGGGGCCCCCCACAGAGACACTAACAGAGGGGCCCCCCCCACAGAGACACTACACAGAGGGGCCCCCCCACAGAGACACTACACAGAGGGGCCCCCCCACAGAGGACACTACACAGAGGGGCCCCCCACAGAGACACTACACAGAGGGGCCCCCCACAGAGACACTACACAGAGGGGGCCCCCCCACAGAGACACTACACAGAGGGGGCCCCCCCACAGAGACACTACACAGAGGGGCCCCCCACACAGACACTACACAGAGGGGGCCCCCCACAGAGACACTACACAGAGGGGCCCCCCCACAGAGACACTACACAGAGGGGCCCCCCCACAGAGACACTACACAGAGGGGCCCCCCACAGAGACACTACACAGAGGGGCCCCCCACACAGAGACACTACACAGAGGGGCCCCCCACACAGACACTACACAGAGGGGGCCCCCCCACAGAGACACTACACAGAGGGGGCCCCCCACAGAGACACTACACAGAGGGGCCCCCCACCACAAAACAGTTTTCACATTGATCATACAAGACACAATATCCTCCTCTGACCGGTCTGCACCCCCTCCCCCCACCACATACATTGTATCCAATGATCTCCGATCACTTCCTCTGATGACCTCACATTCACTTCCCGGATTTCCGGAGTCTCTGTGCGCTGTGAGGAGAAATTCCTGTGTCACACATCTCACAGAGCCCGCCTTCTGAAGGGGAGGGGCTTCGGGAGGCGGAGCCAGCAAGGTACCATGGGATATGTCGTCCTTAGACATGGAAGAGAATCTGCAAAGCATGCTGGGAGCCCAGGAAGTAGGGGAGAGAGACAGGAAGTAGGGGAGAGAAAGACGGGGAGCAGACAGGAAGTAGATTTCTGAGGTAATTTTATATATGGCCAGTAATGAGAGTTTGTATTAGAATTACAATGCAGGGTATGCCGGGGCAGTGTAGGCTTAGGGGAGGGGAGACAGTACAGTGTAGGCTTGGGGGGGGTGGTGGTGGTGGTGTACAGTGTAGGCTGGGGGGGGCCACAGTGTAGGCTTAAGAGGGGGGGACGCAACGTAGGCTTAAGGGGGGTGGGCGCAGCGTAGGCTTAAGGGGGGTGGTCGCCAGCGTAGGCTTAAGGGGGTGGCGCAGCGTAGGCTTAGGGGTACAGTGTAGGCTTGGGGGGGGAGCAGCGTAGGTAGGCTTAAGGCGGGGGGGGGTGGGGGTGGCGCAGCGTAGGCTTAGGGGTACAGTGTAGACTGGGGGGGGGGCGCAGCGTAGGCTTAAGAGGGGGGGACGCAACGTAGGTTTAAGAGGTACAGTGTAGGCTTGGGGGGCGCCCAGCGTAGGCTTAAGGGGGGGTGGCGCAGCGTAGGCTTAAGGGGGGTGGCGCAGCGTAGGCTTAGGGGTACAGTGTAGGCTTGGGGGAGGGGAGCAGCGTAGGCTTAAGGCGGGGGGGGGTGGCGCAGCGTAGGCTTAGGGGTACAGTGTAGACTGGGGGGGGGGGGCGCAGCGTTAGGCTTAAGAGGGGGGGACGCAACGTAGGTTTAAGAGGTACAGTGTAGGCTTGGGGGGCGCAGCGTAGGCTTAAGGGGGGGCACAGCTTAGGCTTAAGGGGGGTGGCGCAACGTAGGCTTAAGGGGGGACGCAACGTAGGCTTAAGGGGGGGACGCAACGTAGGCTTAAGGGGGGTGGCGCAACGTAGGCTTAAGGGGGGTGGCGCAGCGTAGCCTTAGGGGTACAGTGTAGGCTTGGGGGGGGCGCAGCGTAGGCTTAAGGGGGGGACGCAACGTAGGCTTAAGAGGGGGTGGCGCAGCGTAGGCTTAAGAGGGGGGGGCGCAGCGTAGGCTTAAGAGGGGGGGGCAGCGTAGGCTTAAGGCGGGGGGCGCAGCGTAGGCTGGGGGGGGGGTGCAGTGTAGGCTTGGGGGGGGGGCAGTGTTGCTAACCTATCAGATTGAAATTTACTGACATAACACAAACATTTTTACTGACACTCGTCCTGGGGACACCTCAGAACATTGATTCCCAGTCACTTCCTGTCTTGGTGACACTGAGCCCAAGCGCGGGTGAATTTCTCCAGTGGGGACACATTACACAATAAAAAAATAAATAAAAACCTGACAGAGAATAGATACAGATACCACCCCTCCCCCAATCATTA